>JABASD010006283.1:0-10509 GCA_019776165.1 Pogonognathellus flavescens
CCCCCCCCCCCCCCCCGCCCTGAATTTAATTACTATATATTTTAAAACAATGAGAGTGAAGAGGAACTGTTGCAAAAAAGGGGATTGGTGCTAGATTTTATTTTCCACCAAATAAAATGATTAGCTGTAGCTTCATCTGTTTATGGGTAGAGCCAGACGGAGTTAAGATAAGAGCGAGTATCAAAAGTTGAAAAACTTTTCGTGAGATAAGCCTGGACCGCTGGATTATTTGAGCAATTACTTTTTTCAAGACTATTATATGAATATTTTAAACTCGTATTGTCGTATTTCGTTGGAAGTGTTTTCGTTAGTGAGAATGACATGCTCATTAGTATTAGCATGACTATTTATTGTAGTGAATGAAACTCCACTTGCGTATTTGTACTGTATGTGCTCGTAAAGTATAATAATATATCTATGTAACCCGAAATTGTTTCTTCATTTGGGTGGCTTCATAACATCTTAAGTACTACCTTTCCTGTTTCATGCTATCTTATTTCTTGTCGCAAAAGTTTGACAAATTGTACTTAATTGCGCGTCGAATATAAACGATTACCTACATACCTAATTTTCAAAAGTGGGCAATTGAAAACATCCATTTTAAATACATTCGTCGTAGTCAGCCAGGGCCGTTGTTCAACGGAGACCCGTTGCCCGGGCAATCGGAGACGGTTTCTAGTTTACAATTTTGCTTAAACCTAGTGTGTACCTTAAACATGTACTGTTAGTTTCGAAATTTTTTCCACGTATACCTGAACCTTTCTACAAACTTATTCGTGCGTAATACTTTGACCTGCGTTTGGTTTTCGTAAAAAATAAACCATTATAATGAAATGAAGGTTCGATTCAGATTTTAACCTTCGTTTCACTGTATGTTTTCTATTTTACGAAAACCACACAAAAGTCAAAGTATAATGCACGAATATTGCAGAAAGGTTCAGGTATACGTGGCAAAAATTTCGCAACAAACAGTACATGCTTAAGGTACACACTATGGATTTAAGCAAAATTGTAAACTAGAACCGTCTCCGATTGCCCGGGCAATGGGTCTCCGTTGACCAACGGCCCTGCTTGACTACGACTTACGACATATTCATAGTAATCAAGGGTGTAACCAGTATCACACTTTGGGGGTACATGTACAGCCTAATAAAATCAATTTTAAAGGGGAAGAGTACAACCGTAAAAAATTCAAAAAGAGACAATTTTAACACCCGCGGCCCTTTTTTCCCTCCACCCATTGTTCAGGACTTTTGGATTCCAGTGACCCTTTACCCTCTGGCTATGTCTTTGATAGTAATATTATGTGATGTAGCATACTGTTGAAAACTCTTAGGCAAACACTTAGCTCGATTGACAATTCCCGGAATATTATAGGGCAAAGTTATCAACTATGCGATCTTCAGGAACTAGAGCAATCATGTCCTAGAACATCAGGCCTTGAACTTCAACTCGAACATCCTCAACTTACATTTCGTGGAAACATTTCTTGCAAATCTATTTCAGTAAGTTTTTATCCATTTAGAAAGAACCATAAATTGTACAACTACATTAACATTCGTCGATCATAAGTATTGCATTATTGTAACTCGAAGAATTAAAATGAAAATTCGGGTCGCGGCAGCGTGCAATTTATTCATTCTGTTTTTTTCTTATGCATTTGGATCCAAAATTGAAAATAAGCTTCTAGACTTGAATTCTTATTTAAAACCCTTTGATGAAAATTGTCTGATCAATATTGTGTTGTACAATAACCTGGATGCGGATTTCAAAGAACTTCATTATCCGGTAGTTTTCGGGAATTATTTTGTAGGAAAGAAGTACAAGTTTCGTAACTACGAACCATCATACGATCCTCGCTCTCAGCCGTCAGAAATATTGGAATGGAAATCAACGAATGGAACAATGCGGCCCGTGAAGGACCACGTGATGCACACTCCGTACTCTTGGCAATGCATCGTGCATTTTGCCTTGTACCCTTCACAAATCCTTCGTCGATACCCCGCAATCTCTTCTTTTCTATTTCCAGCTTCAACGCGATGGTTTTGGAATCAAATGATGGAGCAACGCAAAAATATTTATGACGAAGCTCATTCTCTGTATGAGGGCGCCATTTATCGAAATCAAATGTATTTTCTCATTCTTGACGAAATCAAATTTAATTTGGTAGAAGGCGCCACTTACAAATACAACCGTATTGCGGATTATGGAGTAATCATCATTTGGAAACTGAAAACATCGTCGAGCATTTATTTCTACGAAAACCATCACTGTTTATACCGCGAAACTTGTCCAATGCTGAATTTAGAGAGGGCAAATGAAAGATACACGAAGAAATGGCTGGTTGAACAGAAGAAGGCGGTAAGTCTGACAGCTGTTCATAAAATACAATGGGATATACACATTCCTAAGGCAATTCACCCGCAATATCGGGATGAAATTGTTGAAAATGTTGCCCAACTTGATCTAACGACTTTCAAACGGTTTCATGCTCAAAAATGGGATGTGGATTTTCCCCTGTTCCATTTAATTGCGCCAAATAAAAGCAACTATTGTTTACTCGGTGCTAGATTAGACAATCAGTATGAACTTTGTCGCACGGGTCCAACAATTCACTTTGATACTCATCAACCTTCTTTTCTAGAAATGAAATCCGAGTCATTTAAGTTTGTGACATGTGATGGAGTGAAGAACAAAGAAGGCACTTCGTTTTGGAGTTACGTGTCGTGTTACGACCTACCATCGTGGACTGCAATCATTGTTTGCGGTACGGCAGTCACACTTTTGCTGAAAACGATGTTGAGAACGGCGAAAATTAAAATTTCACCGTATTTCATGGTGATTGAAAGTCTGCTGGGTCAGGGTGACCAAATCGGTTCAAATGCTAAAAGAATGAACAGTCTCTATATTTTATACGCTTCTTGGATTTTGATGGCAATGGTTTTGTCAAATGCCTACAGAGGATCTAACATCACAGAATTGTCAGCACCGAAAAAACCGGAAAACCTAAAAGTATTCAGTGAACTCGTCCAACTTAATTTTTCTCTTTTCGCTCCGTTTCCTCTTGACGTTAATATTCCTCTTTTAGAAGGTCCCCCGAGAAAACCCGCCTCAGAGGATTACACCTACACAGATTTGTATTATTATTTACTCAAACAATTTCCCCCCGATTTTGACACTTTATTATTGAAAGCGGGTAAAGATACTTACAACGGGGCTAGAAAAATTGCCAGTTTATTTCCAATCATTTCCTTGCCCGAGGAAGTGCGAAAATCAAAAGAAGTGTTAGTGGGCTCCGAGGTATTTTTTAGAAATATTCTTTCCTGCAACAAAACTGTGTATGGAGATTGGTCAGAGGTAATTGAGAATTATTATTTAAAGTTAAAAGCGAAGTTCCCACACAAGTCTGGGGTGGTGAAGAGTGAAGAGGGACTGTTGCAAAAAAGAAGTGGGTGGGCGCTAGATTTTATTTTCGACCAAATTATTCTTCTTCGAGGCAAAGTGTTAACGCAATCTGGCATTACTCAAATTTGGAAATCCGTGCAAATGATTCGTGATGTTTTGAATGGGATTAAATCCCTAGCCATTATCACTGCAGCTAAGAAGAATACAAAAGCTATTGGATTAAGTGACAACATTATCTCCATTTTCCAGATTTATTTTTGTCTCATTTTGATTTCGTTGGTATCATTTTTCCTAGAAATGAAAGATGCATGGTGTAAGTTACTAGTAATTGCAAAAACATGTATTTGTAATTTTTGTAATATTATTGTGTGGAAATAAAAATTATACTTTTTTAAAATCCTAGTTAAATGAAAATGCAACTATTTATCTTTATGCTTATCTGCGGAAAACTAATTAATTATCATTCTAATTGCTAAAAAACAGGAGCGTAACTAGGATTGCCATTTGGGAAGGTCACACTGTCATTAAGCTTATAAATGCTTCTATCCGCGCGTAGTGTAAAAAATCAGAACATTTAGGCTGAAATGAACATTTGCGCCTAGCGCGAAATTTTTTGTTATTTTTAAGCCAAATTTTATACTTTTGAATTGTTTGTGTTTGAAAATTCCAAAAATATCTAGTGTAAGTTCCAAAAATTTTGGGGGAAAATGACGGCACCCTGTGACCCTCTCTAGATACGCTCTTGGTAAACAATAGCATGCAGCTAAAGAATTGTTTTTAATGAACACGTTTAATATCCTAATATGATATTAAAGTCGGATTCGGATAAGTGACATTAAAAAATGACATTAAAAACGAAAATATATTTTATTACTTATCACACAATCGCTCTTTTGTAGTATTTGTTATACAACTTTTATACAACTAAATTTCTTTCATTTCAGTTCAGTCTGTGTATAAAGTCGATTCGAAGTAAAAAGCATCAACAAAAAAATATTCTCAAAGTGATACTGCAAATTATTTTATGGTTAGTCACTTTCTTCACATTCCTTCCCCACCTGCACACTTTCTAACGTGGACGTTTAAATTGTCTTTTCTCGAAACTTGTTTTCCGCACTTGCCACACTCGTACGGCTTTTCTCCCGTGTGCAATCTCATGTGTGTCGTCAGATTGTGTGGTCTGTCAAAACGTTTTCCACATGTAGAGCATTGGTAGGGTTTTTCTCCCGTGTGTGTTCTCATGTGGATTGTGAGACAATTTGCACTGTTAAATTTTCTGCCACAGACGTTGCACTCCTTTGCTTGACCTTCATGAATCGCTTTTTTGTGCTGAGTCATTTTTTCCTTCCTTTTGAATTTCTTTCCACAAACGTCGCACTCAAACGGAACTGTGTTATGACACATCATGTGTTGCTCTATGCGTTTAACATGGGCCCCGCATATTTCGCACTGAACTTCCCTGTGACCTCTGTTCATGTGAATCCTCAGCTGTCGTGTTGATAAAAACGCCTTGTCGCAACCCTCTCGGTCACATTTGAATTGTTTATCAGCAGGATTTTTTGGATGCTTTTCTTCACGATGCATTCTTAGATCCCTTGGACGTATGAAGCTCGTTCCACAATCTTCGCACACCTGTCGCTCTTTGAACCTGTGGTGATATTTTATATGAGCTGTCAACGCATTTAGTGTGATGCATTTGCGTCCACACAATTTACAACCATATCCATCAGGGTGCTTTTCAAGGTGATGATCTTGCAAAGAATCCGGGGTTTGAAACGTCTCCTCGCAAGTGACGCATTTGAAATTCTTGTGGGAAAATACGTGAGCAAGAAATAAGTCCTTACACAGATCTCCGGATTTTTGGAAACTTTCTGCGCAAATATTGCATTCGAAATGAGTTCCTTTGTCGCCGTTTGTTATCAAATCTTCTTTCACGTGTTTTGAATTGTGACCAGTTAAATCTTGATGAGTTTTGAATTTCTTGTCACATCGATCACAAGGAAAATTGAAATCGGTGATGTGGATTTTCTTGTGATAGTTGAGTTCATCCGAACGATAAAACTGTTTTCCGCAATCCTCACAAGAGAAAGGCTTTTCCCCCGCGTGAATTCGCATGTGAAGTGTTCGACTTGAATTATAAAAACAATTGCATATTTTGCAGTAGAAGCTGTTGCGTCTTTTGTTTGGATGGGCGTCACATTGTTTAAATCGTGTTTGATGCAGCAATAGAAATAGAGAATCCATTTTCTTAAATACTCTATCACGTTTCCCACAGGGATAGGTGTCACCGTCTTTAGTGCCTTTCCTCGATAATTTCCTTCGCTTTCCTTTTCTTGCAGATGTAATGGACAATTCTTCATTTCTACTGTCAATAATTTTCTTGTCGTTCTCATATTCTTCGCTTTCACCATCAATACTGAAATAAAAAAGGTAAAAATATAAACAGTAGTCTATTGTGTAAAAAGTAAGAGTCGTCAACAACTTTGAATCTTTTTAGCCAAACTGGAAGGTGATTAAATAAGAAAAATTGGATTTACTTAATGTGAAAAATATGGGGAGGCATACCTGGATGCAATTTTATCCGATTTATATTCCTGACTATCATCACTGTCGTTGCTGTTTTCCCGGTTGTCATCTTCCTCCTTGTTGTCCGTTCTGGTTTTCAATAATTCAATCGCTTTAGCTGCAGCTTTTCTTTTAGTTGTCCTCGATTGTTCTTCGCGATTGAGGTTGGATATAACAGGCATAATGGTTTTGCCACCAGACCCGAATTTTAGTTCTAATTGTAAAACAAAAATGAAATTATAGTGTGACGTGACAGGATCGTAAAATTGATGGAAATGGTGAAATATAAATTACTTTCTAATCGAACGCGCAGTTCCTTTTTGCACAGAGCTAGATTTTTGTCAGACTTGATATCTGTGTGAGAATTTAAACACAGAATTAAATATTACGACACCTTATCCAAAATGTTACAATTTTAATTTTTCATTGTATGTTTATTATGTGATCATAATATGATTACTGATATATATGATATATATGATTATTATCATATACTTTCACATATATTATATGTGAAAGTGAAAACACAACAATTAATAAATAATTTCTTGTTTACCTTTGCAAGAATTATCATCAGGCACGATTGACTTTGTCATGTGGGGACCAATGTCATTTCTAATGTTCAATAATTCAGAGTTAAGTGGACAAGCATCTTCTAATGGCTCCTCTTTGATTTTAAAGTCAGGCGTAAGAAAATCTTTCGTGGCTGAACTGACGAGAAATAGATTTCTTTCATCCTCCTTAGTCATCAAAAAATACTTTCTCTGTCATATCAACAAAATAGAATTATTTCCGCAATTCCCATATCATAGGAAATATTAAAATGTTCAACTTATTTCTATTTTAATTCTTTGCAGTTGCATTTTCCTGAAGGGCTTTCTCCGGTTCCACAAGTTGGATGCATTTTTTTCTTTTCTTAATATTTTTCTTGAGAGCCAAGAAAGATTTTCCTTTGGCAGTGGCAGAGTCGTATTCAGAAGAGGTGATCTCTTCATTTTCATTTTGATGCTTCAAATTTGAGTCCTTTGAAGAATTAGTTTGGATTTCGATGTCTGAAAAATCTTCAGTTCCTCCACCATCTGAAAAGCAATCGTTGCTAGCCTCCTCCAAATAATTCAACCGTCGATTTGAATGCAATAAAAAAATTATTAATGATGTTATATATACCTAGGTTAAATATCAATTTAACAATTCATTGTTTAGATTAAAAGATGCTCCAGATAATCAATAATTGAGCAATTACCTTTTTAAGTCTTTCCTTTAAAATTTCGAGATTAAATGCATCGACGATATCTTTTAATTGTTGTTGAATTTCGAGATAAACTTCGTGGGCAACTGTAAGGCTTTCGGATGCTTCAAAACAGTTGAAACAAAATAATTGAGTGTCCCACAATAAACTGCTGTCAACTTGAGATCCACAGTGTTCCAGTACTTCAGCGTTTAAATATTTTTGGCAGTTCTCTATTTGCTTCTCATTAAATTTGTATTCACTTTTAGCACCGTCCTTGTTATCATTTTCCAACTCCTTCACTTTAAATACTTTCGAACATAAAAAACATTCTTTTGACAACATTTTTTCAAATTTCTTCCTACCTATAGTTTCTATTCTATTAAAATTCAGGTTGAAGTTAAAACATTATTTATTACCGTTGACTGTCGTCAAAAATAGGAAGAAATATATTATCAGCTGACTTGTTTTACTAGTTGTGTGTATCTGTGTGAGTCGAACTTTCACATAAACTGTCAAATACGACATGAGTATGCCGCGTCTGAAAACCAAGGTGGAAAAATCACACACAACATCTCTCTTGTTCTGGCAACTTTCACTCAAAAATAAATTGCACAACTATTACCTACAGGCGAGAAACTAGGATTTTCATTTGCGGGTTCACACGGCCACCCTCCGTAAACTGGTAAACTTATAATTGCCCATGAAAAACTAGAGCAAAAAGGCTAAATGTAAGATGAACTAGAAACACATTAAATTCACGCGTTGCGCGTGAAATACTTTAATATTTTTTCTTATTTTGCGAAAATTAATAAAAACCTGCTAACATTATATAGACCATTACAAGAATGAAAATTGCATAACATGATAAAATATTTACAAATAATAATATTGAAGTGGGGCAGGGGCAGTGGGATTCCATCATTCGCACAAACTATTTCAGAAGACTAAAATTTATTTATAGTCATTTGTAATTAAATTATAAATTAATTACAATACAAGGCAATACAAGGCAATACGAGGTCATGAAAATGCATTTTTTCGATTATTACAACTACGAGAATCCGATGTTTCTAATTTAAAAAATTGAATGGCAAGAAAAAAATCTTCACGTCGGTGGAAATACAAAACGAAATTATTCAATTATTGTCTCATGACGTATTACGAGGAATAATTAACAAAATTAAAGCAGCCGAATATTTCAGTTTAATCGTGGATGAAACAAGGGACATTTCTAATCAGGAGCAAGTAAGCATTTGCGTCAGAATTGTCAACGAAGATTTAACACCCGAAGAGTATTTCTTAGGCTTTTATGAAACCGCTTCTACCACAGCCGATTCATTGTGCAGTCTTATTTTGGACGCTTTGGTAAGATTTGGACTTTCATTGAAAAATCTGTCCGCACAATGCTACGATGGTGCATCAAATATGTCTGGCAAATTTCACGGAGTGCAAAAATTATTATCTGATAAAGAACCCAAAGCGTTATATGCACATTGCACAAATCATAGTTTAAATCTGGCATTACAAGACGTGGCAAAAAATATTCCCCTTTTACGCGACGTTCTTCAGTGGACGAACGACTTTGCAGTTATGATCAAAAGATTTCCAAAGAGGTATAAATGTTTTATTTTAATTTGCATGCAGGTAGAATATATATATTTATGGATTTAAAATAATTTGTTTGCTAAAATTGTTTTACAATGATTTATTTTACAATACAGGTTGGATAAATTTTCTAACATTGCCAAAGATCACGAATTGAACGTTTCAACTGTTAAACCCCTGTGTCCAACGCGGTGGACAGTAAGAATGAGAAGCATCAACGCTCTTTTAGGGAGTTATTCGGCAATGTTGGAAATGTTACTAGAACTGGCAGAATCAAAAGAAGACTGCGCTGCTACAGCATCAGGATTACATACTCAATTTGAAAAAGGGTCGGTTTTATTGGGTATTTTAATATGTAGAGAAATTTTAGAACCAACGGAAAGATCGAGTGAAGTGCTGCGATGTCCCTCTTTAACTGTAGCTGGAACGCTTGAAGCCACGGAAAAGACCTTATTATATTTAATTGAGAAAAAATCTGATAATTATTTTGACAAAATCTGGGAGAAAATGAAAGAGAAGGTAGATTCGTGGAATTTAATTATGCCAGAGCTTCCTAGAAAGCGCAGAGTTCCAGCAAAATTAAAAAGCGTACTACAAAAAATTCCGCATTATGATACATCCAAAGACTTATATAAATCTATTTATTTGGAGTCATTTTCAACCATAATTGAAGAAATAACTAAGCGATTCGATCAACCTGGACTTAAAAAGTATTCTAATCTAGAAACAGTCTTACTGTCTAAAAACTATGAAACCTCCAGTTATTTGGAAAATATAGATGATATTTGCAACATCTACGAAATTAACAAGGATCGCCTATTGTGTCAGCTTGCTATGATTCGGCAAATGCTACCGGAATACCATGTAGTTACTGAAGTCGTTGGATATTTTCGCTCCTTTCATGAAGAAACTCAAAAACTTTTCCTAGAAATTTTTAAACTTCTTAAGCTTTTAATTGTAATACCAGCGTCATCTGCGTCAGCAGAGCGAAGTTTCTCAATGCTAAGAAGAATCAAAAATTTTCTCAGAAGCACTATGGGGCAAGAAAGACTGAACAGTTTGTGTATTTTGACAGCTTATCCGGATCTTGTGGAACAAAGTGCTATAGAAAATATAATGGAAACTTTTGTAAATAATAGTCACCGTTGTAATGTGTTTGGTACAACCAAAAACTTGAAATAAATATCCTCACTTAAATTTGAGACCATGTTTTTACTGCAAAATTGTTTTTGGCTAAAATGTCCCCACACTCCAAAACATCTTCCGACGCCACTGGTTGCTGCCAGACTTTCTGATGCTTCAAAACACTTGAAACAAAATAGCTCCGTTTCCCATAATAAACGAAGATTATTTTGATTTTCACAGTGCTCCAGTATTTCAGCTTGTAAATATTTGTTACAGCTGTCTATTTGCTTTTCATTAAATTTGTACAGCCTACTATCACAGTCTGTCTCATGTTCGAGATTTTCAATTGCTTTCCAACACAAAAAACACTCTTTCAGCAATATCTCACTCATTTCTAAATTTTCTGGTAACCACAACCAAAATGTTTTGAGCTAAATAATAATACCGATGATGTCATTAAATAATTATCAATATGAGCAGGGTATGAAAATGCCGCCTCACTAAAATCAATCTATTAATAATATAGCTTTAACTTAAACACCAATATTATTCAAAGGGCGTAACTTCGTCTGGGGGGG
>JABASD010006285.1:0-10508 GCA_019776165.1 Pogonognathellus flavescens
ATAATGATGCAATTGAACAAATATTGATCCGATTGAACAAATAATGATGTAATTGAACAAATATGCTGCGCTTCGCTAGTATTTTGCACTGGTTTGCAATAGTTTATTATAATTATAATTATATTTAGTGGGACATTATTATATTTAATTAACATAATATTTTCCATCTTCCCCCAAGAGGGATAGAAAGCACCTGTAATAATAATGAGCCTGTAACAAAGTTGCAGTAGCTGCTCCTGGTATTATTACGATATTTCATCGACATCATAAAACCAGAAAACTTTTTGCACTTTGTGCTAGAAGCTTTTCAATATTGAATGACTTCATCATACGAAATACCAGCATCATTTTTCAAATGAGGTTTTGATGGAGGTATAGCAAAATTATTGAATTTCAAACACAAAATGATTATTTGTTATGGCATGCTCCTGGTTATCCAGCAAAAAAAAAGAAAAATTCATGGAGCAGATGTTGTTTCTGGATAATACCGCAAGAAACTGCGGTAATGTGGCTTGGGCGAGTGAATCCTTATGGTTGACGATGTTGTTCATGTGATCTGACGTGATGAAAGGTCATAAAGAGATGAATAAATTGGATGCCCGATACCTAATGATACCTACTCACAACCTGCAGAAAACATTATACAGCGATATTCACCATTCAGGTAATGGCTTTCCATAATTCGGTAAATCAGCTCAGTATAAATTCGTGCGTGCGTGAATGGAATTCTGCCGCAGCCTGTTGACTGTTCTGTCCATTGTCTGTAACCCAACGAGGAGGTAATTATTACCCGACAAAAGAAACAAAGCTACCAACGCAGTTAATTAAACTTGTTCTTCAAACTTTATTGCCTGTAGAAACATTTCCATTCCTAGAATTTAATTAACTGTATGGGCGTTAGTTACTCATCGAATTTCTAATAGTTTTCCATTGTATTGTTAAAAGGTTTCTCATGTTCCACCGTTTTAACACGGATGACTATACTGCTTACTTGAAGTAATGAGAAATATATGATATGTATATGTATGTATGATATGAGAAAATCAAACTTCATATTTGTATTGACTAAAATAATTGTGTTAATACTACTCTCCTGTATTCACTTGATAAACCATGAACAAAAGAAAGTTAACACGGCGTATCACTTACATGAATTCTTCATGGAACAATTCCAATTATTAATTTAGCTTTAAAAAATGACTCTCCATGTTTGCATGAAACACGCGAATGGAAAATGTTATTACCAGTGTAATTAGTTAGAAATAGACGAAAGCAGATTTGATGTATAATTGTCTGTATATAAACTAAACTAAAAGAGAAAGACGATACTTCATTTGAAAACCCCATGTGCAGTATTCCATGAAAATATTTTATCGATGTAATAAAATCCACTACATTCAGTGTTCTGTTCTGTACCTTGCTCGTATATGCTTTTATATTTATCTAATAATATGATTACATTACTTTCACTCACAAACTTCCAAAAACGAATCACAAAATGATTCTTCTTTGCTTTTGCACATTGTACTTACTTATTCATACAACAATTCTCTGAAAAGACAAAACAGAACCAAAGAATATTTTCAAAGGTGACTATAGACAAAAAACCTCTCGTTTTAGCTAACGTGAGTTGTATCCCCTTCTGTATTCGCACCATGAAAAAAGAATAAAGTACGAGACTCCGTCTATTCCACGCTGTTTGAAACACAATTGTGAAAAGGACTGTTGTAGAGTAAAGTTTGTGTACTCATTGTCAAACTGAAGTTGATACAATAGAAAAGAGGAATAAAATACAATTGACATTATGACAGGAAGGGAAGAAGAGAAAGGATGTTATGAACTGATGGGTTACTTTATTTCCAAGAAAAAGGGACTGTGGGAGGTAAAAGCAAAATGGTAAAAGTATCTACAGATAAGTAAAATGTGTACTGACACAGTTAAGGCTGCATTATAGCCGTAGTCAGGTAGATTGCGTATGTGAATGTGCTACCTCCATCATCGCTTGATTGAACTTCTGCAACAAACAGAACAGTAGTACGGCATATACTCCCAAACGCAAAGACACAGCCCTATAGCAAAAATATAAGTAATCTTGAACACGGGTCTACAGTCTGGCAGAGGTAGCTATCTCACATAGAATCTGCCAACTGCCAAACACAAGTACAAAGGTAATGGCAACCTTAACTGTAGTAGCAGAGCATTGATTGTGTTGTAGTCGTGTGTGTACAGTCTCACATGGATTGTATGTGAAGTATTTGCTTGTTGTAGGAGAAAACAAGAGAGGAACACGACGATAACAGATAGAATTGGCCAGCCTTGTTTTAGTTCTGAAGTAAATCTAGCTGGTTTCGTTGCATGTGCTTTGTTTTCTTGTCTGCTGCCCTCGTAAAGACGCGAGTTGGTGAATGTGGATGGATATATGAATGAATTGAGGCGGAAAAAGTCTACGTAATAATGCGAAGGGGCACGAGTCAAAGAATAGGAATTTAGGATCCAATCGAATCAAATGGGATAGCAAAAGAATCGCCTTATTTGGCTTTCAATTGCTCCTCGTTTTCTTTTTCATTGCAACCAGCAGCATATAAATACACAGGATGGTGGGTGTATCTGTCCGTATAATGTATAAGAATAATATCAGCACAACCAAAGGAGAAAGTCAAATTCAACCGAACTTTTTCTTATCTACTTCCAGATATACTCCTACTTACTTCTCTCTCCTTGTGTTAACATAACAGTACAACTTACACACACGTCAAACACACCACTACCTCTCTGTATAAAGTGAATGCGCTAAAAGGAATACTCACACTCACACGACTCGACTCTGCAACAACCACCCTTATATTTATACTCCAAACCAGAAACAGATATACGTAACAACACGCACAAATGACGACTGAATCCGATGAAGATAAAGTGATTTGTTCTCTTTCTTTCCCCATTTCCCATAAACTCTTTCCCTACTAACACAACTCACACAGAAGAACTACTTATTCCACACATTATCTATTATTCTTCTTTGTGCCAATGCCACGCTCTTTCCTTGCGTCCACAGATATTCCAATAATATATCCAAACAATAATAATCATCATCATATCTTCGCTGTATTGTAATACTACATACCATAATAATGGCAATGTCATAGTCATAACGTATAGAAGTAAGCAAAAAATACATATACGAAATATACACAAAGTAAGTGTTCATTTCATGCATTTTCCAGGTAAAAAAGATAAGGCAAATCTTGCAGTAGAATAATAGCAATAATGTATAATAGTAATAAGTAATAGGGTTATGGAAAACTAACAGATGATGATAATACAGTAAAAGTGTTGTGATATTGGTTCATCACTTTTCGTGAGAGAATTTCTCTGCAGGGAAGCTGCACACTTGGTGGACATCCTACAAAAGCAGAAGTATTACCAGAGATATGGAGAAGAGTTGTTGATAAGGATGATGTGGCCACAGTATATAGCATAACTCAAATAGTCAGGGCCTGACATGGCATGGAGCAGATGAAAAGTAAGGAGTAATAATATATCACTCTTTTGTGATTGTAGCAACATAAAGATGAGTTGAGCTGGAAAAATGAATGAAGTAGTAGGTGGAAGGGTGAATGTGACAAGCTATGGTAGAAAAAGAGCTGGAGCTTCAGCATTTTCAGAGAGAAAAACAGAGGCGTTTACATGAACTCCTTTCAGTAGTCACTTGGTAGACAACAGAAAAGAAAAGTGCCCATCTTACTATCTTCCGTTTCTTTGAGGTTCCCTGTTTATTTCTCCTTCGCCGATGATGCAACCACCACAGCAGTAGAGAAGCTACCTTTTATTACAAATATGCGCTACGTGTCTCTAAATATATGTAATACGCTGCGGAACTTTGGTTATGGGTCTTTCGCCATTATATAACGTGTGGCGGCCACGTTTTATAAACCGTTTTTGTATTTTATAGCGGGGGAGCATGTACACAGAAAAGCACTGAACACACACCACAGCTAATGATTGAAAAAACGAAAAAGGAAGAATAAAGAAATACATTTGGGTGAAAGTGGAAGATGCCTTGGATTGTCATTGCAGCCTCCGGGAGAAGCAGTTTACAGAATAAAGAAAAGCGTAGCTTTTCATAGCTCATCTATTTCTACTTTCCTCAATTCACTTTCTCCACCACCACTCTTATCGAGGAAATTCAGGATTAAGTATACATACTTATCACTTATAGTCATTCGGTTTATGCATTTGTGAACTCAATCGTGGTCTCTGCCTCTGAATCGCTGTAAGTCGCCTGTTACAATGTACAACGCACACTTCCATGTAGTTGTGTGTATCATTTGAGTCGAGTCGCAGATATTATAATAACGCTTTATATGAACACAGAAACTTTCCTAGAATGTTTTCATGAACAGGGACAGTGTAGGGATGGTGCACTGCATTGTGTGCACAGTGAACCCATCTCCAAGCTTCGACCTTCTTTCCCATCCACTTCAAAATGCACCAGCGGGAGGTAGAAAGTGCTACAAACAATGCTGAGTGCGGGCTGAGGAGACTGAGCACTATCTCTATAAGGGCAAGAAACACCCAACAAGAAAAAGAATATTACTAAATAATATTACAACTATGGCTCTCCTTGTAGTGTAGTCAGAAGAGTGAGAAGCAGAATAAGTAGTGGTAGGGAGACTGTATTTAATATAAGCAAGTTTCAGTTAAGCGATGCTAAGTGTGACCATTTTCGAGTTAAACAGAGAAAGGTAGTGTCTGTGTTAGTAGCACAGTGTGTACACTACCTTTAGTTCTATATGGCGTAAAGGATGTAGTTATGCATCTTGTGTGTCGTAGTCGTACGTCTTGGTCGTAGTCGTGTGCATGATGGAAGCACTAACTTTACAATATCCACCCGCGGACAATTTCCCCCTTGCACAATCAGTCCCTCCAGTCTATTTTAGTGTTTATTACCGTCAGGTTTCCCATCAATCAGCTAGTTTCACTATTTTCTCCCATTCGTTTACATGGGGAAAGGTCAAAAGTCTCCCCCTCATATTTTTGGGGGAAATAAATTTCCGCGAAATTTTACGGCATTTAATTTGTTATTATTACACTCAATACTATATTGATACATGGAATTTAGGGTGTTCCATTATTGAGTAAAATTCTATTTATAAATTTATGTCCACAATCCGTATAATATTCATTTTCCTTCTGTTCTATTTTAAAACACAAGATTATGCAATTTTGGCGTTACATTTACTTCGTGGTATTAATTAGCTAATTGCGTGGTTTGATACTATAATGTGGATGTAGTTAAATTGCGATGATATTATTTGATGATGTGCGTATCACTAATATAGTGTGGTGCAGGTGGATGGGATAATATAAAGTAGAGCAGTAGGGTTTGTAAATGACTGATCGTTAGTGTATTATTAGGGGCTGTTATCATTAGTGGAAGATATTTACGAGTGATATGGATGTTGACTTGAATTCATTATAGAGAGTTGTATAGTTTGAGCAGAATAGTGGAATGCTGTGTTTTAGCTGAGTTTGAGTGTGAGAAGAAAGGAGGAGGTGGATAATATACGAGGGGTGTAATATTATGAGTGTACCGGTGAGGCCATTGAATGGCTGTAGTAAGTAAGTAGTCAGTCACTCAGCTGAAGCGAACTTAAGTGAACTATATTGGAAATTAATGCAGGCATTGAATTGCTGTGAGAGAGAAAGAGTATCCAGCAACCAAGCGTCATGCATCAATGTTACGCTGAATTCCTTCTCTCTCCCAGCTATTTTCAAGTCAAGTCGATTACTTTTCAATCCGCATCTCACTTCTTTAACAATCACCCTTGCTGTGGATCTCGTTTTTCACAACGTTGCATCCTAATGGAGATTTCTCGTCATTCCTATTACACATCATGTTGCATTCCACATTCTATACATTCCCCAACTACTTTCACTCACCACAGTAATGTATTGGTATTAATAAATACAAAAATGTCTAACCTTTGCACTCTTCACGTGCATTCACGCTATACAACACAGAACACACCATTTTATACACACGGGCAAGTCAATTTAAGAATGGGAACTATATACATTGCTATGCAACGGCAAAGTACCTTGTGAATACTCAACTTTGTAGTTGGTTATTAAAATGTAGAAAAAATTATTTTTTTTCGATTCGAAAAACAAATTGTAGAATTTTAGTAAGTACTACGACTGCAGCACATGATTTCATTACATGGGGAATATTTCAGATAAAGTGAAAGTTGGAAAAATGAATAATTTACCTAATAATCAATATGTAAATTAAACAAGTGAAATGATTCTTAAGTAGTTAAAAAAAATTCAGTTTCACCTTTCTTCAAACTGAATTTATGTAAAGCATGGAAGTGATGAAGGTTATAACTTATGGCAGTTTTTTATGACAGCGTATTGTTCGTTCTGTTGTAACATCGACAATAAAAAGTGTATGTTTAAACTTTAACAAACGATTTTGTCATTTGCATTCAGAATTTATCATAAAGTTACTTGGCTTTGTTGAGGAGTATATAAAAGTGTACTACACGAACAAATCAATAAGTCTTAATTTACAGCGTTTAAAATGTATATGTGCTATTCACAAATACTTAAAAGTGTTTCATCATCAGTTTAAAAGAGTCTGCTTTACTGTAAGTACCAGTTACAAGATACAAGTTATTAGAGAATTTACGGGTTCTCAAGGAAAAAAGACGTCATGGCTTGTTTTTAAGCATAATTAATTACATGTCTTGCAAAATTTTGAATTTGAGTAGGCAATTAGTCTCAACTTCGTGCATTCCACACTGATGAAGACACTATTCATGCTAAACAAACCTACCTATTGAATACATTATTATGTAAGTTCTTTGGGCAGTGAATGTTCGGGAAACTTTGGTCTTTATTTTATGATTGAAGGAAGTTGATGTCGGCGTCTGTCTACTCAACATGAAAAGAAGCATTTCTATAGAAGTTTTTACATGTACATAGAACAGACTATAACCAAGTCCAAAGGCTCTCTGTTTGTGTAAAAGTGTGATGGCAGTTTTGCGTGAAGCAGGGCTGTTAAATTCCAGGGAATTAATTTTTAGAGGAAGATTTCCTTGATACATGAATTCTCAAAACATTGCAATAATTGATGATTTTTAATTCACTTAATTATCAAGTACACATGCTGCATGTATATTATCTTTAAAGCAGAGAAAGGTTTCCATTTTTTATAGTGAATTAGATTTACTTAATTAGAAGCAGTTATTTAATTAGATAAACTCAACACGACCATTTTAAAACAAATCTGCCACTAACTATTTTAAATCCAAATCAACACGTCTAAAGCAATCGTACTTCTGCTCCTTGATTAATGAAAGACGAACTTATAAATATACCTATAGGTACAATGTAACCAGGTATATTGAAATATTGAAAATTCTCTCTATCTTGAATTATTGAATAATGATATCAATCTATCAAATATTATGCATATGGGTAAACCACGATGAATTTAGAATGACAACCCCAATAAAATTGCGAAAATCTATTACTGTAATTACATATAAATTTTCTACGCTCCCGAGCCGTGGGGAGTATTAGTGGAAAGTCTTCAGAAATAATGGCGATTCCCATCCCTGGTTTGGAGTACGTGTAGGAAGGCTATTAGCCTTATGGGTGAGTAGCTGTAAGAGTGATGTCATGTGCGATCTGATATGATGGCATTACTTTCTCAGAGCTTTCACTTCTTATTGTTGGCACTTGAGTTTGAGCTTTGGTGACTTTGCCGGTTGTAGACGGAAATGGCTGAGTAGACATGCAAGATAACACTATTTGTAAAAGTAAGTAGTGGAAAGGGAAGGTTTTAAAAAGAGGACGACGACAGTGACTCAGTGACTGGTGGATGGCTCAACGGATACAAAACAATACACCTAGCATGGCAGTAAATAAATGGGGCATAATACAAGCACGGAGTCTATTACTGCAACACAAACAAGACTGACTATGAGTGGTTGTAGTTGTAGTGGAAGTCTGTAAAGGACAAATCTGGACAAAAGTAAGAAATCCAGAATCACTTCCTATGGAGTTGTTCACGAGTCCTTCCAGTTTCACTCAAGGATGAAATAAATGTTGCTGTGAGGATTCACAAATCCTATCTTATAATCCCCTCTGACTATTTTCAATCTAAGTTTCACTAGACACTCACCAAACTCGAACTATCAGCAGTCCTAACTCCCTTAATACCTCCAGAAGGATTACAACCGATCCAACAGATACCTGTAACTTAAATCTAAATCTCCTAACTGTTTTTTGTACTCTTCAAACTTTTAATGTCTCGGCATTTATGTATTACGCTCTTCATAAACTGCCACTGTTTTCTGCTTTGAAATTATCTTACAAGAAACCAGTTCCACTCTCAATATCTCAATTTTCTAATGTTGTTATCAGAATAGAAATCGTTATCAATCACCTTACAGACTTTTCATTTCAATCCCTATTTCATACTGTTTTGTATTATGTAAATACACTACTGTATTTTCATATCATACCAATGATTGAAATCTGATTAATTTTTTAACCAAATTATTTAAAAATAAACTTTCATATTGGTTGGGCTCGGTTTTATTCGGACCGGACGGTATAATTTGACAAGCTGTCTCAAGTTGGACACCATTAAACAGTGTAAGTTTATACATCCGTTATACTTTCCGACATTCCATTGCCCTCTAAAGCGCTGTAAAATTACTTTACCTTCCATTTAAAGTCCAAATTTCTACTTAAGCAGGTAGTGTCCAAATTTGGTTTCTTTAAATAGAATTTTCTATGCGTGTAGTGCTCTTACCCTATCATAGTCAATAATTGCTTTCAAAGTATTCAGTACTGTCCGATTATTTCAAATTACAACTGACATTCATCCTGCATTTCGTATTGTACGGAAAGAAACTGCTGTGAAACGGATAAAAATCCATGGAAATGAGTCGAGATATGCTCAGCTTGGGATTATTCCTTTCTGGTTGGGATCTTTAATTAAATATTACAACCACACACACAATAAACTTTCACACTTACTATAAATTCCAGCTATCTTGATACAAGCTGTGGCTGGAAACAATCCGCTTCTATTTTTGCGTCCTCCCATACAAGGTGATTCCAGTAGAGATAGCGAGTAGTTGTTGTGGAACGGATCTTCACAAGACGGATTGTCCCCATTTAAGCTGACACACTTGAAGCAGTCGATGCCGGCCGCCACTGCAAATAAACAAAAATGACTTCGTGTACTTACTTAGTATTAGTACTTCTACTCCCTTCTTCCTTGTATGTTTCACAATGTACAATCGTACATATACAAACATTTCCGCTTTACGTAAATCCAATCTACAGAAAGTGACTTTCAATTAGTCTCCTTCCTTTGCGCTCTTTTGCTTATTCCTCTGATAAACTCGACTGCTACAATTTTATATTTGCGCATTTACTATTTATATATTCGGGCAATAAATTGCATGCTTTATAAATGAGAATGAAAAAGGAAATAGAGAGACCAAGGGGCCCTGGTGGAAATACCTCATGATCCTGGAATCCAGTTCCTCTTTAAAACAAAGGCAAAAATAAAAATTTGCGAAAAACATAGCTTGCAAATTTTTGTCAACGCATTTTGTCGGGAAATGGTTTAGATGAATCGGGAAATTTTTCTAGGATACCGGGAAGAAAAAGTTTTTCCAGCAACGACCAAGGGTTGTCCTGTTACAATGTATGATTCGATTATTCAAGTGCAATATTTTCCGAAGTTTAGTTTTACTGCAACCACCTTTACCACAGATTATCGTGAATAAATATCATTAGATTAAAAGGATACAATTGTTCCAGACATTTTAAGTAATTTCCATACTTCGGATTCGTAAATTTTGTTTTGAATGCATGAGGAGTACCCACGCCTAGTTTTAATTTAACGGTGGCGTAGGTATAGATAAATCTGGTTCTTAAGTAATAAATACGAGGAATTATATTATCGGCTAATCGATAGAAAATTAAAATTCAAAGAATTTGCATCCATTGACTTAGGGTATATACATAGTATAGGCATCCAGCTTGCTTTATTATATATAGAGCGTCAGATATTATTTCGTAGCAGTATAGCAGCAGCTATTTTATTACATATTCATTCACCAACAACACTAGGAATCACCAGAAAAATATTTACAAAATTTCTGGATATTTCAACTCGGCTTATAATTGAAAAAATTCAAGTACTGCTCACAAATTGTAATTCAAGTTCTTTGTATCAATGAATTTCTTCTGAAATGAAATGAATTAATGTCGGGAAGCTATACGTTGGATTTGAATTTATATTACCAATGCACTGTGGGAAATTGTATGTTCAGAACGCTATTTAATCCTATTGCTGTTTTACATCGGATTTCTCATGACACCATATGACACCAATGTTTTAAATGGATCTTATAGTCCAAAACCTCCTCTATCAGACCCAGTTTACAGAATTTCCTCATATTGCCGCCTTCAAA
>JABASD010006286.1:0-10506 GCA_019776165.1 Pogonognathellus flavescens
GCGACTTTTTGCACTAAGTAAGTCTATCCCAATTCCCAAACTTTGGGAATTGGAGTAGAGTTTGAGTACCAACTATCCACGACTTTAATCAAGCTGATCATCACCCTGGACTGTGGACCTGGACCTCTTTGCTTTAAAAATATTTTTAATGATCTTTTTAAACCTGAGTTCAGCACTGTGCAGATGGTGTTTGAAGCATAGGCAATTCCTGCAAGATATTTTTGCAAGCATGAGATAAATTCTCTCTGAAAAAAGGAGCGTGTAATATTTGCTCCTGTAGTAGGCGATGTTGAGGAAAATATGTTTTAATATTGTTCTTTAATAAACCGCCCTATCATTTCCAAGTACCATTAAAATGTGTACCGATATCAATCAGTTACTAGGAAATTAATTTATTATTAAACACAATACTCCAATACTATCAATATATTCAAAAATCATTTACGTAAATACCTACTGAGTATACAAACGGATTCTGACATGAAGTCTCATATGCATTCAAGTGATTCTAATATTTGTAACTTGTCGTGTATCGATTCGGTTGTTAACAATTTAATGTATAATTTATTTGCTTTTTAATAGGGTATGTACTGAATGAAAATACGATGTATATTATTGTAATAACCTTGTTTGGGTAATTATATGAAATAAATTATTACAAAATGATGTTCGTATTTGTTTATACATTTTCGTACTTAAACATTATCCCTGTCCATCATAATTTGCTTGCGTTAGGTTTGTGCAGAAATGTAGATTATAGCGACTTGATGACCATATGAATTGTTTTTCAAACCACTGACAGCTTCCTTTTTAAGTAGTACTAAAAGGTGTACTGATGAACTGATATGATGCAATATTGGGAAACTAATTTATTATTAATAATATTAGCATTTGTATTTACCCAATTTCATGTTTATTATCCTGCGTAATTTGTATGTATTTTCGGTGCTGCTGTACACGATGCCTATTTTATTTTGTTAATTTATTATTTATATTACTTATTCTCTATAACTCCACTTTGTTTTTTTTGCAGATGATAGTTAGACAACCCTGCTGAGGAGATAGAAAAAATCCAGCATTAAATTGAAGCAGCAAAGGAAGTTCTGGAATATATAATTAATAAAGGTTAATTAAGTTCAGTGGTGTATTTAACCCTTATAGGCTGTATTCATTAAATACTTTACTGCACACGCTACCCCAAGTGTACAAAATTAGCATGGACTTTCCTTAAAAGTTTTATGACCATGTCTTACATGATTTTACAGCTATAAATACTGGCAGTAATTATGTAAAGTCCCACATTTTATTGACAAATTTCTCACATCGGTATCAAGTAATTCAAGTCTAGCGTTAAACTACATGCATTGTTAAACAAACAAATTAACAAATACACACTACTTACAATTATCCTAAGATGTTGTTAATCATGGCTATAATTATAATCATTGTGTGCGTGGCTTTCGTACAGAAAAACCTGACGAAGAATTCTAATTTTCCACCCGGTAAGAGTACATAAATGTTTCGTTCTTAATATTTTTTCAGTATTACAACCATTGTAATTTTCGCCACTAGACTTGAGAAAGGGTCGGGTTAAAGTCAACCCGATCAAAAATTTTCGGGTTCCGGTCGGCATTTTGTAGAATGAAATTAGTTGGTTTCGAATGGGGTTTGTACGCGACTAAAACTGTCGGGTTAGAGTTTGAACGGGAAAAAAACTTTCGAGTTCGGTTTCCAGGAACCAAAGAATAACCTATATTAGTGGTTCGTCCTCGATAATCGTTTAATATTTATTCAACAAACTCTATTATGTTTGTAACAAGTTAATGCCAAACAAATATTAAAATTCAATCTTTAAGACAACAATTGTCGATTTTCGAAATTAACTCGCGAATTGTTTTTAAGCCTCATGTCATTTGTTTATGTTTTTAACTATATACTCTTTAAATTCATAAAAAACCTCAATTTTATAATTACTTATAACAATGCTCGTCAATAGCATTCATGAGAATTATCTTTCGGCAAAATCGCTGACTTTATTTTCGAGTTTAATGAATAATATATATTCTCTTTCATAGGTCCATTAAGTTTCCCAATAGTTGGAAGTTTATTAAGTCTGGGAAGCATGCCACATGAAAAATTGTCACAGATGAAAAATACATTTGGAAATTTGGTGGCCATTAATTTTGGCAGCCAGCGGTTTGTACATTTTTGAAATCATTTATTAGTGATACACATATTATAATATAGCCATGTAGCCCAGCACCAGCTCCGACAATGTTAACGTATAAATTTTTATAAATATAGCGCAGTTATATTAAACGATGTGAAAACAATTAAACAAGTGTACAGTCTTAAGGAAGTTCAGGATCGTCCCGATGCTGAAGTATTTAAAATAATTCGAGGAGACAGCGTAACAGGTATTCAAATAAAAATTTTACAATTGCATAATTTTCTTAATCTTGTATGAAGGACGTAATAAATGTGAATGTGAGGGCATATGTTGCACGTACCACTAGTACAAATTCCGAAAAAATGAGCGATATGATGCCGACCGACAAAACTAACGATTTTTTTAGTGTCTTTGAGGTTTTCACAACCTTCAAATATGAAATGCCACTTTAATAGGTCGTGTCCCAAAAAGGTGTCATAGATACACCCTTGTCTTCTGCAATAACCATGTGAAATGTTATAATTCGTTTGGTTTTTTATACAATGAATTACAGGGATTGCATTAAGTTCAGGAAGAACTAACGAGGAACAACGAACATTCGTAATTAAAACTTTAAAGAGCTTTGGAATGGGAAAAAAATCCACGGAATTTTTATTAGTTGAAGAAATTCAAAGACTTTTTAAGACAATCGATCAAAAACTGGGAACTCCCGTGTTTAGCAAAGATGTGTTTCAAGTAGCTGTTATGAGTGCATTATGGAGATTCATGACGGGTGACCACAGCATAGAAAGAAGAAAAGATCCAGAATTTATGGACATGATGAGAAACACCAGAATGTATGCAGAACTAATATTTAAAACAACATTACTTTATCATATAATAAGTTATAAGAAAATAAAAAGGAACTACTGATAAAAGGTAAATTGTTGGTTCTGTGCTTGTTTTATAGTTTGACGAAGAATTTGAATGTATTCACGTTATACTTACCAACACTCTCAAAGTGGTTTCCTAAATTATCTGGATGGGATCAACTAACTGAGAGCAATCGTGACCTGATGAATTACGCTGGCAAAATGGCTGAGTCACACGGAAAACTGTCCAATACCGATATGGAACCCACAAATTTTATTGAAGCGTTCTTGCAGAAAATTAAAAATACAAACGATATAAATTCCTCGTTTTTTGGAAAAACTGGACGTAAAAATTGAAATTGTGTTTTGAAACCATTGATTTTGTCTTATGCCATAACAATTCGTATGAAAACCAAGTCTAATCAATTTATGAATCAATTTGCAGATGATAACTTGAAAAGTACATTAAACGATCTTCTTACCGCCGGAACCGACAATATAACCTCATCCCTCATGTGGTTTTTGACTGTAGCATGTTACTATCCAGAAATACAAAACAAAATTAAATTTGAAATCGATAGGGTAATTGAAAGAGACCAATTTCCTTCCCTAGCAGAACGTCAAAGGTATGTCTAGCCAAATATATTATGAGATTATGACTTTCCCATTTTGGTACAATAACAAAATAATATGATCAGTGTTTTAATGCAAAGGTTACCGTACGTAGAATGCTTCGTATTAGAAATTTTCCGGTTTTCCGCATTAGTACCATTGGGAATCCCTCATGCACCCTCCGAAGATATAATTTTTGAGGGATACGTGTTTCCAAAAGGAACAATGATGATCCCCAATGTGTATGACGCACTTCACGATCCAAAGCGATGGGATGACCCCAAAATGTTTAAACCTGAAAGGTTTTTAAATGAAGACGGGTCTGCCATTGACTGGAACGTGGCCCGGGATGTGGATTTATTGTTTGGTCATGGAAAACGAATTTGTCCGGGTGAAGCTTTAGCGAAAGATGAATTATTTCTCTTTATTGCTGGTCTTTGTCAACGATATACCTTTGAACGAGATCCAAATTGGAACTATGGGGAGAAAATTCAAACGGAATTAGGAATTACATTACTACCAATCCCACACACGTTAATCATAAATAAAAGATAAATCAGTGAGTTCCATGTGTAATTACATTTTAATTAAAAAACATTAAACCGATAAAAATAAAACTTGTGCAAATACATATATAAACTGTCTCATAATTTGAGAGTCTATTCAATCTATTTTTCTGTTCACTAATGGTTATTATATTATTATTATACTTTACTGAAGGCTGATGTATATAGATTGCTCGCTCGCCTGTTTAAGCCATGTTTGAGAACGTCAAGCATAAATCGAGAAAATGACGTATAAATGTTCACATATGAAGATGTACAATGCAATTGTTATGTAAAAATTAGTTTGTGTTAGCATGTAAAAGTTAGTTATGTGTTTCTCGTTCATTTAGCATAAACTCAGCTGATATTTTTTGCGAGCGTTTACTCTAAGCATAAAATGGTCGTGTCGCCTCCCAAAATAGCAATTCTATTTAATCTTTATACGCTCCTGTATTCGTACATTAATATTTTAAGCTGAGCACCCCCAACTTTCAATCCTGGCTACGGGCCTGATATTAAATATTTCTTGCTAAATATATTGCACGATGCGATATATTGTGTAGCAACAAACAAGCCAGTAGTATTTCCCACTGAAGGCTAGCCTTAGGAAATTATTCCTTTTTGTATTACGAACAAGAGAATCCCTTTTATTTAGTATATATTGAAATACATAATGACATTAAACATTTACTAGGAAACTATTAAATGACGTTCGTATTTAACCAATTTCATGCTTATTATCCTACGTAATTTATTTTATTTATTTTCAGTGACACTGTACTTGAGGACTATTTATATTAGTTATTTCAATATTTATATTATGTAATCTTCATAACGTCACTTAGGTTTTGACTTGCAGATGACAACTGCGACGTTTGCCAACTCAAGCAGACGCACCAAATAAAAGGAATTACTGATGCAACAAAGGAAGTTCTTGAACGTATAATTAAGTTTAATTGAGTTTGGTGACGTATTTACATATTTCCATACATAACATACTATACATGCACTACGACAAGTGTACAAAATTAGAATGGACTTTCCTTTAATCTTTTTATCGTATTTTCACTTTCTGTCATGCACATTTTTACAGCTATAAATACTGACAGTCATTTACAGTAAGCCAGCCATTCTATTGACAAATTTCTTGGTATGGTATGAATTGGTATGAATTATAAATTAAGTCTAGTGTTGAACCACATGCATTATTAAACCAACAAATACGTACTACTTACAATAGGCCCAAAATGATGTTAATCATGGCTGTAAATATAATCATTGTGTGTGTGGTTTTAGCACAGAAATACTTGACACATAAATCTAATTTTCCACCCGGTAAGAGTGCAAAAACGTTTTGATCTTAAATATTTTTTTCAAAAGTGCAACCATTTTAATCTATTTGAACTAAGTGTTGACCAATGACAAAATTTGTCATTGGTCAACACAATTTTAGATATTGCGATTATTTAATAATCGCAATATCTAAAATTGTGTGGGATTTTATAGGGGTGCTTTGAGTTTTGTCCATTTGTCTGTCATAACGATATATCCCAATATCCCGAACAAAGTATAGGGCTTAGTATTTCGTTCAAACTGTCACAATAATTGAAAACACTAACTGACAATTATTATGACAATATGTTGTCAACTTTATATGTCTTGACCTTAGGTTTTGTCGGCATTGTCGGCGAGTTTAACAAGTAATGTAAACTCTCATTACTTTCTCCGATAGGTCCATTAAGTTTCCCAATAATCGGAAGTATATTAAGTCTGGGGAACCAACCACTCAAGAAATTGTCGCAGATGAAAAATAAATATGGAAACTTGGTGGCTATTAATTTTGGCAGCCGGCGGTTTGTAATTTTTTTAAATCATTCATTATTGACACCTATATTACATTATAGACATATTAATTAAGATATTCAGTGATAATATAAGCCAGCTCCAACAATAATGTCTGAATAAATCTTTAATATTATAGCGCAGTTGTATTAAACGATTCGGAAGCAATCAAACAAGTGTTCAGTCTTAAGGAAGTTCAGGATCGTCCTGATGTAGAAATATTTAAAATCATTCGAGGAGGACAAAACGTGTCAGGTATTTAATTATGATTTTAATCATTATAATTATAAGTTTTTAATCTTCTTCAAAGGGGGCACCGAAAGCAGGGGGCATAAGCAGCACTTTATCCATTTTATTTTTTACATTGAATGACAGGCATCGCGTTAAGTTCGGGTAAAACTAACGAGGAACAACGAGCATTTACAATGAAAACCATTAAGAGATTTGACATGGGGAAAAAATCCTCCGAATTTATATTAGTTGAAGAAATTCAAAGACTATTTAAGACAATCGATGAACATACGGGAACTCCGGTGCTTAACCAAGATTTGTTTCAGGTAGCTGTTATGAGTGCATTATGGAGAACTATGACGGGTGACCACAGTATAGAAGAAAGCAAAGATCCAGAATTTATGGATATGATGAGATACACCAGAACGTATTTAAAATTAATATAATATTACATTTTCTTTAAACAGCCTGTGCAAAGATAAAAAATAAGGTACAATTTAATTTCCTTTTTTATAGTGTGGGGAAAAATTTGAATGTATTCACGTTATACCTACCAACACTGGCGAAATGGTTTCCCAAACTATCTGGATGGAATCAATTAACCGATAGCAATCGTGACCTGATGAATTACGTTGGCAAAATGGCTGAGTCACAAGGAAAAGTTTTCAGTGCTGATATAGAACCTAGAAATTTTATTGAAGCATACTTGCAGAAAATAAACAATACACACGATATAAATTCCTCATTTTTTGGAAAATCTGGACGTATAAATTTAAATAGTCTTTTGAAACGTTTTTTTGTCCAAGCAATTCATACGAGAACCAAGTCTAATCACTTTATAAATCAAATTGGCAGATGATAACTTGAAAGGTACATTAAACGATCTTCTTGCCGCAACAGACAACATAGCATTAACCCTGATGTGGTTTTTGACTGTGGCATGTTACTATCCAGAAATACAAGACAAAATTATATGCGAACTCGATAGTGTAATAGAAAGAGACCGATTTCCTTCCCTAGAAGATCGTCAAAGGTACTTCAAGCCGAATATATTACTTATAGCTTACCATTTTTGGTAAAATAACAAAATAATATTATTCTTATTTTAATGCATAGGTTGCCGTACTTGGAAAGTTTCGTTTTGGAAATTTTTCGGTTTTCCGCTTTAGCACCATTAGGGATCCCTCGTGCATTCTCCGAAGATGTGGTGTTTGAGGGATACCTGTTTCCCAAGGGGACAATTGTAATCCCCAACGTATATGATGCACTTCATAATCCAAAGCGATGGCATGAACCCGAAATATTTAAACCTGAAAGGTTTTTAAACGAAGACGGGTCTGCCATTGACAGGACCGCGGCTCGGGATGTGGATTTATTATTTGGTCATGGAAAAAGAATTTGTCCGGGCAAAAATTTTGCGAAAGATGAAATATTTCTATTTATTGCTGGACTTTGTCAACGATATACCTTCGAAAGAGACCCGAATTGGAAATATGGGGAGAAAATTGAAACGGAATTAGGAATTGTGTTACTTCCAATCCCGCACACATTAATCATAAATAAAAGATAAATCAAAGAGTTCCACGTGTAATTACATTTTAATTAAAATCATTAAAAAGGTAAAAATAAAACTTTTAACTAGGTATCCTCAATATTAAAAAAACTTAAATTAAAATTTTCCTGAATGTATTTCTCATGATATCTCTCTAGCTGCGGTTAATGGATCGAGTAGTTAACTTCAGAACCACCTTTATAACTCCAATATTAATAATTTTAAGATATTTTATTTAAATTATATCATTATTCGTTATCCAATAATACATTAGATCGGTTAAGTTTAGTTTTTTACTATTGTGTCTGTAATGGCAATCTCTAATTTTGAGACAATTAATAAATATATATCTATATAATAATATATGTCTGAAAATTGAAGAAATTATTCTATCTATTTTTCTGATTCTGGTATACGAACACGAAGACACGTATACGAAAAACAGCAGCCAAACTGTATGACCTGGGGAATTGAATCACTACTCAAACGGATGCCTTGTATAAAACTCTATCACATATAAAAACATTCGAAAAATTCGTAGAATCGGAATCATTCCTTTTGTTAAACAGCGATGAGAATTAGAAGAGATGGAATACACATTATGTTAGAAGCAGGCCTGTAGCCAGGGGGTGCTATGGGTGCTGAAGCACCCCCCAGATTTTGGTATTATTTACCACATATTTTAAAAAATTTCAAAAAACAAGTCAAAAGTACAAAAGTTGGCTCCAAAATAACAAAAATAGTAAAAAATTTCGCTCGGTGCGCGAATTTTATGTTTTTCTCGTTCATTTGTCATAAACTCAGCTGAGAATGTTCTTGAGCATTTACTATAAGCATAAATGGTCGTGTCGCCTCCCAAAATGGCATTTCTATTTAATTAATTTATGCGCCTGTATTCGTACATTAATATTTTAAGCGGAGCACCCCCCAACTTTCAATCCTGGCTACGGACCTGGCTTGAAGTAATTTTTGCTAAATATATTGTACGATGATGGGATATATTGTGTGTCAATCTATATGACCTGTGGAATTGTATTACTACCATCAATACTCAAACGGATTCATTGTATAAACTCTACCACATATAAAAGCATTTGAAAAATTCGTAGAACCGGAATCATTCCTTTTGTTAAAATAGCGATGATAATTAGAAGAGAAAGGAAGGAACCTTATGTTAGTTTGAAGTAATTTTTGCCAAATATATTGCACGATGGGACAAATTGTGTAGCAACAAACAAGCCAGTAGTATTTCCCACTGAAGGCTAGTCTTAGGAAATTATGCCTTGTATTACAAACAAGGGAATCCCTTTTAGTAAGTATTAAAATAGGAAATGACATCAAATATTTACTAGGAAACTAGCAAAGGGCGTTCGTATTTAACTAATTTCTTGCTAATTATCCTACGTAATTCTTTTTTGTGATACTGTACACGATGACTATTTGAATTAGGTATTTCAGTTATTTATATTACGTAATCTTCATAACGTCACTTTGGTTTTGACTTGTATATGACAACTGCGGCGTTTGCCAACTGAATGAGACGCACCAAATAAAATGAATTACTGATGCAACAACGGAAGTTCTTGAATATATAATTAACTTTAATTAAGTTCAGTGTTGTATTTGACCCTTACGATTTATCTACACATGAAAAAAGTTAGCATGGACTTTCCTTCAACCTCTTTTTTACTTTGCACTTTCAGATCATGCAAGCTTTTACAGCTATAAATACTAGCAGTCATTTACATAAAGCCAGCCATTCTATTCACATGTTTCTTGCATTGCATTAGTATCAGTTATCCATTAAATTAAGTCTGGTGCAGAACTACATGCAGTGTTAAACCAACTAGTACGTATTACGCACAATTAGCCCAAGATGATTTTAATCATGGCTGTAATTATAATCATTGTGTGTGTGGCTTTCACACAGAAAAATTTGGCGAAGAATTCTAATTTTCCCCCTGGTAAGAGTGCAATAAAATTTTGTTCTTAAATATTTTTTAAGAATGCAATCATTGTAAAAATTGTAACGTATTTGAACTAAGGGTTGACCAATGACAGATAATCACAATATCTAAAAATTGAAATTGTGTGGGACTTTATACTTTATAGGAGTGTTTTGATTTTTGTCCATCTATCTGTCACAACGATATATCTCGAACAAGGTATACAAGTTAGTTGGTTCAAATAACTCACAATTATTTGAAAACACTAATTGACAATTCATATGACAGCAGCTGTAAACTTTATAATGTAAATTTGAATACGCTTCATGTTGTTTTTTAACATTAAAAAATGTAGAAGTAAAAAAACATGAAATAATGTCAAATCTGACATATTTTTAAGATTGTATGTTTGATCTTGGGTTTTGTAATGTAACGAGTAATATTCTCTGATATTCTCTGATAGGTCCATTAAATTTCCCAATAGTCGGAAGTTTTTTAAGTCTGGGAAGCAAACCACTCGAAAAATTGTCACAGATGAAAAACAAATACGGAAATTTGGTGGCCATTAATTTTGGCAGCCGGCGGTTTGTACATTTTTTGAAATAATTTATTATCGATATCTATATTATAAACATTCAATCCAGCTGCAATGTTTATGTATATGTTACAGTAAATATTGACACTTAGTAAGTTCCGGAACTTCCTAGACAGTATTGACACTAACTAAAGTAAGCCAGGATGTTCCGACACTAACTAG
>JABASD010006287.1:0-10504 GCA_019776165.1 Pogonognathellus flavescens
AGAGAGGGTGTCCAAACAGTCTGTGATACCTTCCCTCCAAGATGTCAGATTCAACGGTTGCTGTCTCTGTAATTGCTTTTGAAAAAATGGGCTGGGTTGGATTTCTCGAAAAAAAACGTTATTTTTGGTCTGTTATTTTTCTTTTTCGATTTACACTCAATTATTTCATGCTATTATACATTAACCAGGGTGGAATTTATTTTCGAAACATGACTGGAATTTTGCAGGGAAAAAGAAGGATCTTAATATAATGAAGAAGTTATAATTTTAAATTTTCTGTTTAGTGAAAACGATATGAAACAATGAAATTTTATTAATTCTTGTAATATTTTTTGTAATTGTTGAGAAAAGAGACCAATTATTGCACAATTACTTAGTGTATATCTAGTGTGCTCAATTGTATAGGGTACAATTGTGGATAGTTTCAAAATGTTTACTAATCTACTGTTAAAGTGGTCGATAATTTTTTATCAACTTAATGTAACAAAATCTACAAACAATTTAGTGTATGTTTTCTCAGCGAGGCCCGGCCCCTTCGGGGCCCGGCCCGGAGGAGTATCATCCATTGGCCTCCTCGTCCTTACGGCCCTGTTAAATAATAGTTGGTTATATCAAAATACGAAGGCGACAATACGTCACAAGCGGAAAAATTTCATCACTTTACAAAAGAGAGAATCAAAAAAACAAGTTCGGTTTTAATTTGGTCATTTATTTGGCCTCTGAACCCCCAGAAAACTCGAGCCCCTCCCCTTTATAAATTACTAGATAAGTAAGTAGTAGTTTACCAAGATAAATCTTTTGATTCGCTAGGCAAGCTAACTGCTGTATTTTCATTAATTCCATAGTGACTAATTAGTAGTAGGTAATTAAAAAGTAGGTCTGTCTCATGTCTGATATTTTAGGTGCGACATAATATCTAGGTGTTTCACATCCACGAGGAGTCCTCTTGAGGTAACTCCTAGAGATGCCAGATATTAACAGATGTTTTGAAACTTTCTATTAAAGTGACAGCTAATGTGTTCGTAATATATTTTTTCTGCCAATTGAGCAATGGCAGATAATGTAAAATATCCTGCCGCTATATACCTCACATTAAGCTATTAGGTATATCAACCCTGGTCTCTTTTACACGTACCTAATAAAAATTAAGTCCATTAAATATTATACGTACTCGTAGCCACACCTACATACCTTTTGTCCTTCTGTGACACCAGACAAATACAACACATACTTATCCGATGAATACACGAAACACATTACACTATGCCCCGTGTGGTCTGGACACGCACATTTTGCAATGCAATGACCACCAATATATTTTGTCAGAATAAGTAGAAAAGGATACTAACATAAAATTAGTTGTTGAGCTAGACACGCTAGCTGTTCTATTTTCATGTGGTCACAAACATTGTTGAAGTGCATATCCGTCAGATAATCAGAAATGTTATAATATTGTTTTTCCCGTATCACATACCTAAGTATTAAATTAAAATGGATAACATGGATAACATATACCACCGAAGAATGCAATATGCAAATGATGAATAAAACAGTATTAGGTGAAAAGGAAGGTCCACAAGAATTTTTGATAACATTTACATATTGTCACCTTTGCCAAGTTTCACTAAACAGTTGTTGCAGTGTGAATTTTAAATAAACCATTCAAAACGGATGTAATGAAGTAGCGTAAGATGTACCTGTACCTATGTTACCTAACAGTTGAATATTGTTGTCAACTGATTTGACAACTATGGTTGTCAAATGGGTTGTCAACTATGGGGCTGTCAAATGAGTTGTCAATTATAGTTGTCACTGTTTCTGTCACTTTTTTGTCACTGTCGAATTGCATAACAGAAGTAGGGACATAAAGATCGTTACTATACAGTAGCTTTCGCTGCTAAATATTCAATGTCACCGATTGACTCAATTTTTGAACTTGACCTTGGTTGTGACACAAGGATCAAAAGGATCACGTGTGAAAAGTTTTAACGAATTGTGTCTGTGTCCATCCGTTCGTGAGTTATGGTGGTCACAGACGGACAGACGTATTCACCATTCTTATAAAGTAGCTTACGCTACGTAATAATCTAACATAAACGTATTTTCTCATTAATCCCCTCAAACCTTTCATTTTGAAAACATTTCAACGCTGTATGCTGTTAGCATGGAGAAATCATATTCGAGAATTTAATTGGAGTTTGCAGTCTACTGCAGTGTGTGGTGCAGTTGCGTTTACATTAGTCATTTTAACAAATGTAATTATCTTTTGACTGCGTTTGCGTACCCCAGGATGATTACAATCTTTATTTATTATGCCCGCAATTTGCACATCTCCTTCATAAAATGTCCACATCGTCTGCAGCTGTTAGCTTTTCTGCAAATTCAGGAGAACAGAAATCCATTGCCTTCCCAAATGCATCTTTAAAATTCCATCGTTAGATTTGTTCTACTATTTCACTATTACAATGCTATTATTCTATTACTAATATAGTTGCTGAGACAATGTCAGAAAAACGATTAGTTTTAATTCTGTTCTGTCTTTATTTCTACGTGTATGCTGAAACTGTCGATATAAACACCCAAAATTCGCAACAAAAAGAAATATCAATTTCAAGTAACGGTTCAAAATATGAAGCGCACAATAATTCACAGGCCGAAACATTCCATCACTTTACGCAAGAGTTCATCAACAAAAGAAATGGACAATCTGAAATAGCAAACGAAGATGAAATTTTTGAGCAGATTTTGGGAAATAAAAGTAATTACAATAAGAAGGTGCGACCGTCTGGAATCAACGGGAGTGGCCCAGTGTATATCAACGTGAGTATACAAATAATCAGTTTGGATAATATTGATGACGTAAAGAACGAATACTCGGTGCAAATGTATTTCGACCAACAATGGATGGATCCCCGGCTTAATTTTTCTCACATTGAAAATGAAATTGAACATTTCTACCTGTTGGACCACAACGAAGTGTGGACGCCGGATTTATATTTTGTAAACGAGAAGAAGGCATTGGTACACAATATTCTTAGGCCAAATGTATACACTTTGATTTATAAAAATGGCACTGTTTCTCAGTGCTACCGGATCACATTACTGGCTTCATGCATTTTCAATCTTCAGAACTTTCCACTAGTAAGTCTACTGAAATATTTTAATGCATTTCCTCACTTTTAATGTCTCATCTATATATTAATTATGTTTTTGAAGTTTTAAATATTTTCAAGTTCAAATTATATTAATAGACGTAAAAATTCGCAATTCACAAACGTATTATTCAACAACGAAGTTGTTTTAGGGAAATACAAAAGCTGTCCGTCCGTCTGTCTTTCCCCACGATCAGAGATTGGAAAGTTCGTTCGTTCGTTCTTAACTAGTGGTTCAACGTCGTTCACTCGTGCCTGTAAGAGAGCGGTGAACAATAGTATTTCGTTCCTTCAGAAACTTCAGAACTATACCGTTCGTTCAGTTCACCATAATGATCTTTAAAATGAATTTATTATTTACTACCAGTTCCCGCGTCACTTTTGTATGAAACGGTGTTAGCCTGGGTTGATTTAATCTTTTTCTAATTAAATGAAAATAATAAAAGTGTCTAAAATAAATTATTGGATAAAATCATGTGTTGACAAACAAATGTGTATTGATTTGTTGACAATTACAGGACGTGCAATCTTGTCCTATATACATTACGACATTTGGATGGACGATAAAGGACTTGATCATTGACTGGGGTCCCACAGACGAACCAATAACTTTTAGCAAAAACATGAAAATAGCCAAGTTTAAATTAAAAAACTTTTCCACCGAAAATGTTAGGGAGACGGATTGGAGCGTTGGCGAGTATAACTCTATAAAACTGCACTTGAGATTTGAGAGAGAAATTGGTTTCTATTTGATTCAAATCTATTTTCCTTGTGCAATGCTCGTCATCGTGTCTTGGGTGTCGTTTTGGCTGGAGCCAAGTGCAATTGAAGCTCGAGTCTCCGTGGGTGTTACCACCATTTTAACTGTAGTCACACAAACGTAAGCTTTATAATATTTTCCTTTTGTAGCCTTGTTCAATGGATGTTTGAAATAAAGATGTTTTTTAAATGCTATAAAATTTACTAGTGTTTTAAACACTAGTAAACACTAGACACGTAAAGTAAACACGTCCATTCATACAATAATTGAAAATTTTAACAGGTACGGAATTAATCAAAACGCGCCACCTGCATCGTACGTTAAAGCGCTGGACGTGTGGACAACATTTTGCCAAGCAATGGTATTTGCGGTTTTGTTTCAATTTTCTTTGGTTAACTACGTTTCACAAAATCCAAATCAAGTGTCCGATTCCAGTGTAGAATCTGAAGTGATGGTCAGTGAAGAAGAAATAACAGACGTGAAGAAACAGAAATTTTCCACAGCAAAAAAGATGACGAATAATATTAGAAAGGCTAAAAATATCGATTTAGCATGCCGTGTAATTTTCCCTTGCATTTTTATTTTATTCAACATCATTTATTGGACAACTTATTTATAGTATATTATATTCTTTACTATTTACAGCACTGTAAGGAAAGAATAGTATTATGCCTATTTATTATATGTAAATATAATTTCAAACCAACTATTCTTCTCTGGAGGTCTTTGGCTTTATCGTATTCGTATCACACTCTTACTCCCCTGCATGTTTATAAGATTAGAATCCTAGTAAAAGTATTATCTCAAATAATCATATACATAATACATAGTACTTTCTTTCAAATAAATGGTTAAAAAAGGTACAATATAAATCTAATTCAGTGTTCAGCATCCATTAATTTTTTTAAAACTCTGAGATAGGTTTTAATATGAAGATGAAATTATACAAGTAGTTGAATACTCCACCAACACAAATTTTTCATTATTTCAGCAGCTAGCTTGGCTAGCTACATTATAAATCTTATCTGGATAATTATTTTATGTGTCATTAAATATAAGTAACATTGTAATTAGGGGCAACATAAAACAATTAGTCAATTTTACGAAATATTCTCAAACACTGTTTTGTAATGAAAGTCATCTGATGTTTGAAATAATTATATACAAGGTATACATGCAATGCAAAGCTGAACTCTACAAGCCACATGTAAATAAAGTGTGCTTTAACATAAAATTTTGCAAACTCAGACATCTCCAATTAACAAACAATTAGCAAAGTAATTACTTATAAAGATCAATATCTACCTTTTTTCATTTTACTACGTTAACTGAATGTTATTGAAAATTGCAGTCATGAGATAAGAGTAGATCATGTGGTTGTTCGTGCTGCATATCGTTGGAAATAAAAATGCATAAAATGTAATTAATGTTCTTTCGCTGTTCAAATCTATAGCAGCAGCATTTTCCTTTTATATTGTTATCAGAGTTATCACATGCTGGAATATTGACTAAAAATGATTTAAGTATATAGGTTTATTATGTATTTATATAATTTTCTATAGTCAATACTTTGAGAACGCACACATTTGCGGTGCATGACAGTTTATGTATGGATATTAATTACTTTGTACCGTGCAAAATAATCAGGGTGATACTTTCTCAAATGGAAGCATTGACACACCCGACTAATTATTTAGCCTCAAATAATCTCCCCGTCATAGCAAAGTGTGTCTCCAAAAGCATAGGTTGTTTTTCATAGGAACTGATTGTTTTATTTCCCCCGTGGACATTTTTAATACAAATTTTTTTGTTTAAAAGTTTAACTATACTTTAAAATCTTTCAGTTAGAGAAATACGACATAGTGTAACCTGAAAAACCGCCAAAGTAAAGAACAGCTAGAAAATCAATAAATCAAAGCTGTGGCGTCACTCGAATTTATACTTTGCCTAAATAATAACAAATTCTACAATCGTGTTAGTTTTTACATCTTAGAGTAAATTTTTCCTGTAACAAACTATAACTAAAAGTATTATTTGGTCTGCATCTGAAACATTATAATAATCAAATGCGTCATCTATTTGAAAAGTGGCATTGATTTTTTGTAAACTGCACAGTAACTAAATTCTTAAATCTACAAGTTTCTTTTCAATTTCTAAGCTATATTATTGGTGCATAATGTCAGCGTAATATTTTGTAAGGCAGAAATAATGTTGCTAAAATCAATTTGTATGTTAAGCATACTGTTTAATGTCTCCTTCCAGTGTTATACTAAGAATTTAAAAGTTCAGAGTAATTTATCAGTACATGAAGGGAAAACGAGTGATTTGAAAACTCCTCGTCGAGACGAAGAGAGAATCTCTAAAGATCGTTATTTTACTCGTCAAGACGAAGAGAGAATCTTTAAACATCGTTATAATTTCTTAAACATTACAAACAGCAGCAGCAATGAAGTCACAGATTCAAATCTCATCTTTGATTACATTACTGATTCCCCGCCTGTGCTTAATTTAAATAAATTTCACAATTGGGGAGGAAATTGTACAGATTTGCATTGGGAAAATTGTTCTATGGTTACGGAATGGGGAGGAAATTATTCTTATTCGGATAAAAGATACCCGACTAAGAAAATTGAAGGATACCACATGATCGACTGTAATAGTACGAAAGAAATAAATCGTATTGTGTGTCTCAGAAATGGGTGGACGGTCAGCAGATGTAATTTGCTATGTATGGCTCGATGTAATAAAAGTAAGTGCTCATTCGTTTAGTTTATCTTATTGTAATACTGTAGTCATATTAATTTTTTTAAATAATTTTGAAAAATCAGAGTGTAAGTTTATAATAAAGTATTGTGTTTGATTTTTCTTCTTATTAAAATTCCTAGGTAACTATGTGTGAATTAAAAATGTATAATTTGGGACAAAATGACAAAATAAGTTTACTGCATAATTTTAAACGTTCTTAAATATCCAATCGATCACTCCAACTGTGAACTTAAGTTAGATAACAGTTATATTTAAATTTCAGATCTGCTAAGATATTGGAATAGATACGTGAGTCATGATGGAGAATGTGGCCAAAACGAGAAAAGCGATGAATTTATGGACTTGGAGTGCAAAGTTAAGAAATTAACACTATTTAAAAAGTTGGGATGCCCATCAAAAAAGGCGGAATGTGAAGAGAAGAAATTGAATTTCATATTGGAACAGTTAGGCTGCCAGCCAACAGATGATGCCTTGAACACAGACGTTTTGCAGTAGCAAACTTTAAACTTTTGAAACTAACAAGTAAATTGCTTAAAACAACCCACTGATATTTAAAGGGAAAATGAATTTCAAGAAAACTGCAGAAATTTATATCGTAGCACTAGGACTATGTTTAAAATTAATGCACTGTGGTTCTCCCGGGTTCCAAGTGCTGCCTTTATTTTTTCATGTCTAATTCTCCCGCAGATAGCATATACTTTAATGTAATTAAAAATGTTTATACATCTTAATATATATCTTAATGTGCAAATGAACACTATGGTCAGAGTTTAAAAGAGCCAGGCTTTAATGGATGAACTGGACAAAAAGATTTAAAATATTTCAGGGTTGGAGGAATGTTGGAGCTTTCTTGTTTATTTTCAGGAAACCCTGTGTTATAATAAGAGTTTTGCAATGCTTTTTTCCATAATATTCTTTGATTTGGCTTTGGCCCATTTTCTTCAATTTATCCGCTTTGGGCAAATTGGACGCTTAGCCAAATACCCTGGATTTTTTAAACACTGACTATGGTTTGAATTTGAACAAATGAATAAAGTCAGTCATTTGTACAAAACTTCTTAATTAAAAACATAAGACCTGTTTATTTGAATGTCATATTGCGAGACATGTTTAACGGTGGACCTATTAACAATAAACAACATTATATTAATTTATCTTGTTTTTTATTGATTGTGTAAATTAAACACATGTAGAATTGCATTTGCAACAAAATTATATATTCGGAATTAGAAATGTTTGAAATGTAAATTTAAACGAGTCATTTGCTTTGTTGGTTTTGTGAAAAACCTCCCCTATAATTTTTTGGCTTGTAAATAGGACGATGTATCTTCTATGTGTTTAACGACATGGTCGTATGTAATTAGAACGCCATTGTATTTGGCAAACTGGGCTTCTTTTTCAGGTAGAACTGAAACAAGAGGTTCCACCTTTACATGACCATCCGGACTGACAAAATAAATCAAGCTTTGTCGAGGATTGTTAGGTATTTTTCCTTCCTCCGTCAAAATTCTTACTCTGTGAATCTAAAATTATATTAACAAAAATTAAAGGAACTGATTATTTCATAAAATAATCGACGTATAGTATCTTTGGCAGATAAAACGATTACAAAACAATTTCTAAAAAACTTATTAATGATTAATATTAATCATCTTAACATTCGAAGTATAAAAATTCTCATTTACTATTTAAAAAATTATCTATTACGCAACAAAAATATAGTTACTTAGTAAAATAAATTAGTATGGTTGAATAACAAGTTTAAATGAATGATATTTCTGTCAATATTATTGGCATTTAATTTTTTTCCAGTTCTACAGAAAAGATTTGTCCGTCTACTTCAGTGCATGCAATAGGCGTTCTGATCATTGCAAACTATGTAACATAATATTTCATTGCAGCATTATCAACAATTGGTAATCCCATCACTATTTTGAAGTGACTGATTGATAATTGTATAATATATTGCTATTAAGCATTCTGTTTTCTATTAAAAAAATACAAAATATACATATACTATAGAATAAAGGTTGCAACAGGCCCAATTGTCCGGTTCGGGTCAAACTCGGCACGAAAACGCCCGAATTAAACTCAGATCGAAAAAATTCGGCTCAAACCTGGCTGGAAAATTTCCAGCTTGGGCTTGAAAAAAGCTCAAAATTTTCCACATTTAGATTAAAGTCGATACCTTTTCCACAATCGCGATTTTCCCGCAATACTTTATCAAAGCTAGAATTCGGTTCGCTCGTCTCGAGCCGAAAACAAGACGACGAGTCGTTGTCACCATTTTAAACTATCACTTTACTCAAAAGCATCATCGATTTTAAATTCAGCTCAACCTAATTATCAATTACCTACTTAATATTAAAATTAAAAGAATAATAATTACTGCAGCGTGGAATCTTCCACCAGTCCAGTATTCCAATAATTCTCCACTATTTATAAGTATTGCATCTTTCACAGGGGTAGCTGCTACCCATTCTCCGTCCAATGTTTTCACCTGCAATTTGTAATGTAATTACCGTTAGTAATAATAAACAACAGGCGGATAAATATTACAAGATGTGTTAAAATGCGCTTGAATCGTTTCATTTTTCATGTTTAAAAAATAGGTTAACACACTTTGGCCGATTAATGGTAACAAAATATTTTTTATATTCTTATTAACTACGACTGTCTAAATTGTAAGCACCAACGCATTTGTATTTAAGTATGCACAGCAATTTTATTACCTCCAAGCCACCAACCATATCTTGCATTAAGATAGCAAATGTTTCCCAGTCACAGTGTTCTCCACAACGAATTGCATTCGCTGGAATGTTTTCTTCGGGATTTAATAAATAGTAGTAGATGGATCTCAAATCCGTGTGCGTCCGAATGGAATGGTCGCCAAGATTTTGATGTCTGCTAATGAGGAAGCCGTCAGTCAAGTTTAAAATATTTCTCCACACACCTTAAAAGCTTTTTTGTAAAATTTTCCAAATCATCACGTACATCATCGAAAGCTGCTTTGAAATCGGGAATTTCCTCATTAGGGTAGTTCTTTTCGTCGTAAGCGTCGAAACCCAAAATATCCCAAAATTCACACAGCTCAATTACGCCCTTTTCCTGCTCGTTCAATCTTTAAAAAATATTTTGTAGTAAATGATTCATTAATTGTAATTTGAAACAAAGTTGAACTTTTACATACGATTCATCTCCAGGGCCAGAATATCCCATATAAGACGTTTTCAAAGATTCTTTGTGGTACTTCGATTTCGTTTCATGTGGCAACTCAAAAAACTGTTTGGAGACTTTGTGAACTCGTTCAACCTACTTCACATATTTTATAATTGCATACTTTATTTCAGTGAGTTTTTATCATTGGTTCATGATAAAATACGAAATATTGGGAATAAACAGAATTAATTATGACCGTACCTTTTTAATATCCACTCCCATAGGCGTCGGAAGATGTTTCGGAGCGTGGGGACATAATTTTGTGAATATGCTAAATAGACAACATTTTCGCGCGCAGCGCGAATTTTTCTAGATATATTCTTTTATTTTAATGCAGAAAATTCATTTTTTGGAGAAATTGACGTATACAATGTTTAATTTGCTTATATCCATTGATAAAAGCCTACTTCTTTCAAAATTTCTGTGGGGACATTTATTAGCAATGTCCCCATACGGCAAAATTTCTGTGGGGACATTGTCCCGATGTCCCCAAGGTTCCGACGCCTATGTTCACTCCATGATTAATCAAATTGCACATTCCAATTCCGGTCATAGCTGCTCCAAACTCCTCACCTACTTTAATATAACTTTCGTCACTCACATCTTC
>JABASD010006288.1:0-10504 GCA_019776165.1 Pogonognathellus flavescens
GTTAAATACCAACAAATGCACATGGTCTTTGAGTGTAAATAATCTGAGTGAGAAAAATGAACGTTTTTACGTTATCTTAATAGAGTTTGACGTAACTCTCTGAAAATTGTACCTTTGTTTCTGTTTATATTTTCCTTTTATTTGTGTTTGTGTTTCCTTTTCTTAAGCTCATAACATAACCCTGAACTTGAATGTGTACACTTCAAATAATTGGACGTAGATTTTCTTTACATATGAGTAAGCAAGAGTCATTCAGGAGCTTGTATTTGTACATTTTGCAATGTTGAAAGATTTAGTCTTGGTAGGTTAAATTCAATGAAGGAAGGTATTAACGTAGCGATTGCAACTTTAAGCTCATCTTCCAAAGCTAAGGTACTAAGTCAGAAAAAGAATGCACATTGTTGTTACATTATGAACATAACTATATCCACTATCTTATCTTGTGTTGTAGTATTGTCGACATTTTCAATGTTAAATTGGCCAATATTATATAAATACAGAATTTTATACTTATATAGTATGTACTTTGCCGTGGCAAAACCAAGGCTTAGATTTTGTGTACATTATATTTAATTGTGTGTTATTGTAGAGATAGGAAAATTGATGCTGCATGTGCAACTGAGCAAATCGGATTGAACCTTGATTTGATGGTGGCTTAGTGTGTTGTTTTATTCTTCAAAGGTTTTTGCACCGTGTTTACAGTAGCGTGATGAGTTTCCTATGTATGGAGCATTATTATTATGGAATAGCGTAATACATAATGATACGTTCGTGTTTTTTGTTCTGGTTTTAGTGCGTTTCTTGCTTACACATTACATTACACATGTAGTCTATTGTTTATATTTTGTATCGCGACCAGACTGGCAAATGTTATCTTATTTGTTATGGGCGTAGTCTGCTTTCGCTGTTTTTTTTCAATTTGAGATGCAGAATCCAATCTAGAATTGTAATGTGTACGTAATTTATATAGATGCCTTTTTGTTAGGTAACGCGATGGCCGTAGTAAAATACTTAGTTTGCTTAGTCAGTATAAAGTACATGTGTTTGTGAATACTTTTTGAAAGCACAATATTATTGTATTACGAATGTTTTACACTATTATGGTTCTCTTCTTTAGAATGAGAATGGTAGAATGTATTCTAATTATGGGTCAGGGATATTTTGGTTTCTCATAAGTCAAGTGTGGGTAGAAATATACATTACACGCGACAGCGTAACTAAATCGTAATTGCTAAGATAATGATTTAGTATGAAATTTATATTTATATATATATATGATTAATGTTTATGTGAAGAAAGATTAAAATTGTTGTTTATGTTTTAAAGGTACTATGCCGTGTTGGGAGTATGCGTTACCCTTGCGTTCATCTTCACGCTTTTGACATTGGGAATTTTCGTCGGATTTTGTGGCAAACAGCCCGGCTCGGAATATTCTAATGAATGCTGCAGCAGAAAGACTGGTTCTTCCTTCATCAATTGGTAATTAGAGTGTATACTTATGTAACATTACTGAAAAAATGAATTTTTATAATCGTGGAATACTCAAGTTTTTTTTTCTTATTCCACAGTGGAATCTTCTTCATGTTTCTCACCGGTGGTGTGTTAATGGCTGTGGCATTGGTTCATTTTCTTGGAGCTGGTGTGCTAACTCAAGTTGTATGTGAAGCTGTACACAATAGAGACAATCGAACGGAAGATGCTTTCAGATTACCTAAACTCCGTATTCAAAGCAAGTACAATTACAAGGTTCCACCTTATGACGAAATTGTCAGGTGAGTTGAGAATCAAGCAATTTCCCATTAAATAGATCATGATGTGGTTTAAATTGTGTTAATTATGGAATTTTTTTCTCTCGTTAGTGATTGCAAAAATGGTGCCAGCGCCTACCATGCATTCCAGTTAAAACCAGTCTACGATATTGAAAATATTAAAACCCTAGCCGATCGATTTAAGGACAAAGCTAAAAACCTTGCTAACCAAGTCAGTTTACCCAATGATGCAACTGAAAGAATTGTATTTTTGTCTCCGGATGCTAAACAACAGTTGACACGGTTTTCCAACTCAAAAATTACTAAGATAAAGTTTGACAAATTTGCTGATCAAGTAAGTTTTTAGTTGTAGTTAGTATTTACAATGAAATTTAATGTAAACATGCTTTGATGCAAGCAGCAAAATTTTGACCAGCAGACAGCAATTTCTTAACTCTGTTTTATATTTATAGCTTGATGACTCAATTCTGTCAGTTGACTTGAACGAAGTGATAAGACGTTTGAACATGACTGTGGATGAACAAGAAAATTCACCTATTAGTAATGAAATCCGAAACAATCTCGAAATTGAAATACTTATACTTAGATCTCTTCAAAAGGAAATTGTGGAACCAATGGTGAGAGATGTGAAAAATTCTTCCCAAAGTCTTCGATCATTATCTCAGCAACAGAAAGATCTTTCGAAGCGAATTGTAGATGTTGCAGATGCTGCAGAAAAAGCACAAGAAAGTTTACACAGCTCTGGAGCCGCAAAACAGGTAACCAAACTTGTAAAACTATTTTACAAATAATATGTCTCAATTATGTATTTCTTAAAACAAGAATGGGTTGTCAATGTCGTAGGTCAAGGAGCTTGCTAGAGAATTCGAATCTGAATTTGTTCGCCATGTTGAAGACTATGCCAACTTTACTTATATTGGAATCAGAGACTCAGTTGGACAATGCAAACCTTTGTACAACTCTCTGAATACAACAGTGACAACATTTTGTCATAAAATTGGTTCGCCATTGGCAGGCTTTTGGTTTGCCCTGACATGTCTTCTTCTGCTGTTCTTCCCACTGATAATCGTGGGCATCGTTTTGGCTAGACTCTACTCAAAGTACAAAAGTGTGGGGTATGAAAGGTAATAAAATAATCTGACTTGCTTTCCGTGTACAGTTCACTGCCATTGTGAAGCTTATAGTAAGAAAGAACATGTAAAATATTTGCCATATAGACAATAATAATATTTATTACTGGGATTGACTTGTAGTAATGATTATATTATAATGGTATTGAGTTTTATTTTTGTCATATACTCCAATTTGTATTGTTACATTGTTAATGGTAAAATTGGAGTAAATGCAATGGAGGATTAACTCATTACCATATTTGTACTGGTGGTGGACATGTTTTTTGCTAGCTAACGGTACGGCTTGTGTGTACTGTTTGACTGTTTGTGAATTTTTTATAATTTTTGAAATGGGTCGAACGCAGTGAAACGTACTACTCGGCATATGGCGACGGAGATACGATCCCCCTCAGCCTCAGCGCCAAGTAGGTTCAACTAACGCATATTAATTCTATAGTTAGATGTATAGTAGCAAATAATAACATTAATAATTCTATTTTTCCATTTATTCAATAAAAAGCTTACTTTAAATGATGAAAAGATTTACAATCACTAATATGTTACTAATATTGCATGGGTTTATTTTTCCCTTTGTGTGAATCGACAGTGTCAGACGTCACAAGCGAGGAAGAGAGCCATCTCATTCAGCCGCAGCCAGGTTTCCTTCCAGATTTGAGGATACTTCGCAAAAGTATGAATATAATAATATTATTAATTATTGATAATATTCGCAACACATTAATGTGTTAACTCATTAATATGGTATACTCAATTTTTATTATTTCTTATGTTCATTAATTTATTAATTTCGCTAACAATTTGTGTAGGTGAATGTAAATATTTATTTTAGCTTATAAATAGTAAATTGTATCATTTGTAGTCATTTGATAACTAACAATCGAATTGCGTATGTAAATAGCTCGGCGGGGATTGGGGTAACCGGTGATTCTGAAGTGCCAAGTTCCTCATCTCGAAATTCTCGTACCCCAGCGCTCCGTAGCAATTTACATTTTGTAGACTCCTCGCATGAGTACGAGAAAATAGTGACTTAATTTTTCTTTATTTCTTTTTAGTTACATACTTATTTTACATTTGATTCGTATGGAATAGTGGCTTCGGTTTTGGTTTCAGTTTTTTATTTTCTTTGGTTTGGTTAGACCTCTTATGTATATGGGATCTGGTACAACTCAGATTCAGATTGAACAAGCACCTCCTCCTTATTCTGAAGTGGCCCACTTAGCCACCTTAACTGATACATCTTTAACAAATACTTCTAATAGCTCTTCTTTGCATGAGTATGTAGAATTTAATTTCTTTAGTTGTTTTCTTCATGTTTTCTATTAGTACTTTGTCTTTTGCACGATTGTATTCTCTCTAGTGTAGGAAGCGAGACGTATTGAAAATGTGTCTCGTTTTTGAGAATTAATTTGTCTGTGTTTGTGTTCCTCCTGGTTGTGTTAAGTTTGTTATAAAGCTTGAAGCAAAATCACCCTGTGTAGTGCAACTGCAGAGACACGATTCTGCCATAACAATTAATATTTTATGTCCAGCTCCAGCTCAAATCATAAAATATATAAGCGAATAAAAGCATTCTCTGTTCGGCTAATTGCAATGTAGTAAATGTCCGAAGTGTCAGTAACAGTAAGGAATAACACTTGTGCCAAATCTTAATTATAAATTTATTGTTTTCACAGGGCATGGGGATCTCAGCTGGTTTTCAACAACCATCACACGCCACCTGCGTCGGGTGAATACGAACGGCCCCCACCGTATTATTACCCCGGCGGAATATCACAATCGTAATGGGAAATAAAACCCTAACCCATTTACAATTAAAAACAATATCCGTAATTTTACTAATTATGGCCCCTACAAATCTCTAGTTCATTCAAATTTCCATTGTTAATGTAATATGCATAGAAATAATAATAATTAATTATAATTCTTATTGTAATTGTAATAATATAAGCCGAGCCTACTAAATATAAACTAATACTTGTAGAGAGTAGCTGTACTTGTTTCTATGATAAAGGATCTTCCCGTTCACAAATGCCATTCTCATCGAATTTCCTCTCAATTTTCTGTGTCTCGTGTAGTTTCCACAATTAATGTCGTCCTATACATAATAATAATAATATAATTACACTAATTAAGGATAATTACTATGCAACTGTTCGTGAGATCTTGCTAAGAACTTTAGTATAATCGTAATGCATTCGTCTCCTGTTACTTACTGTGTGTAATTTCAATTTAAATACTGAAAATAAGGCATGAAGACTATAGCAAGAATATGAAGTAGAATTAATTACTCTCCGTACAATGAGTAAAATTAATTAAGAAGCAAAAGATAGTTAACTAGTAAATATATATACAAAATGTACAGAACTGATTTGTTGTCGTCTTTCGTAAGACGCACTTGTTGAGTTGTCTTGTCTGCATCATCCTTATTGTACAGTTGTGCAGTCCGACATATTATTGGGGCACAATAATTGCCAATGCATCGTTGTTATCTACTTTTAAGTGTGAAGTACATGTGAGTGTAAAAAATGTAAGATGCATCTGCTTGTATTATATCAATCTATGTGTAATGAATTAATTAATGTGTGTATCTCCTAAGATAACATTCAATAATGTAATGAACTATATTAATAATACAGCCAATCTACCGTGATTTCATTAATCAAGTAAATTAAAGGATAATCTTAAACGAGTCAATAATATTCTTAAAGCTTAGAAGAATGGTAATGTAATTGCATACCTAATTTAGTATAATAAGAAACAGTACTGTAGGTAGATTTATTCGGGAACCAAGAAAATAATAATGTGAGATCTATATAAAAATGAGAAAACAAGAATTTCATGTAATGAGTTGAGACAGTCTAACTCAAAGGCACAAAATCATTACCTTGTTGTACTATGATTAACAACGCTTATTATTGTATTTTTAGGTGTAGGTACATCAATAAGAAATCCTAGTTCAGTATATTACGTGTGGTAAGTAATGTTAGAATTAGAATTAATTACTCTCGTGAGATTTTGATTTGAAAATTATTTCCATTAAGATTTAGTGTTTTTTGTCTGTTTACAAATTCTGTAGTTCAAAATCATGTTATGAGCTATCTCGTATAATATTTGTGGGTCCAATGCGAAAATTTTCCAGCGTATGTAAGTTATGAGTTTATCAGAAGCAATGACTTTTCTGCAGCTCAAGTTCTTCAATGAATTATTATGATTAGTTTTAGGAAACATAAATTATTACCATGTAATTGATTAGTAACAACATTGAGACAGAATTCCTTTTGTAATCTCTCAATGTTAAATTTAGTGTTAACAATGAAAATTTCGTGCAAACAACGGGAGAAAGGATTGTCCCATCTCATCATGTCATGTCCCCTGTGTTCGCTGCAAATTGGTTCTTTCATCGCTCGCTCTCGCTCGCTCCATCGAAATTTCGAAATATCTATATTAAAATTGCATTGTCAATCGCAATGCATATATTGCACTGTAAACAAATTACAAATATCTTACATGTGTTTACCAACTAAGGTAGAAAGAAATGAATGAGCTGATTAGTAAAAATACGAACACTAGACTGTAATATTACAACAAATAAACTAGATTCCAAAAAATATTCAATAATTTGTGTCGTATCTAGCGAAAAGTGTTATAAATATAATTATGTGTGTATAGAAATGTAACGAGTAGTAAAAGTCAAGTGAAATATATGGTTAGTTAGTTTGTGTGTTGTATCTGTATGTCGTGGTGAAGTAGTTTGTGAGTTACTTATTGTATTATATGTAAATTGTAAAAAATACAGTTACTTGTATTATGTCTCTCATCGTAAATCTCAAGTCATAAGTATGATTATGAATGCTGATAACGAGAAGGTTGATGCTGCCGAGTCGAGTGTATTAAGATGTACAGTAGGAAGAACTATATAAGTTATTATTGTATATTATGTAGTTTTTAGACAAATTTGTTTATACTACCGGTATCGCATCAATGTTACATAATAGAAGAGATACGGATTTTTGTACTTTGTCAGTTTAAGTTTTTCAATTACTATTGCTGCCTAGATTTTGCAATGATTTTCTCAGATAAGTATAGCCAAGTATCCTAAGTATCTGTAAAAAGCGATTGGAAATTATGTTTCCGCTTTAGTACTACGAACTTTCAGAATTTACATTTGTATATGTATTACAATCATTATTAATGATGTAAGAATTCATAATGGAGAAATATTACTGTGTAGATTCTATTACGATATGTAAAGTATGAGAACACGAAAGTTTTCAAAGAAAAGGTATTCAGTGATTTACAACGGTGTCAGAGATTTCAGTGAACTAAAACGACTAAAAGTAATTACTTGTCATAAAAGATGACAGAGAACATTTATACATAAGGAATAAATGGATTGTAAAGTGAATTTCTGCGATGCAGAAAGATAATCGGTAAAAAGGAAATGTGTATTGAAAATCAGAAGGTATAATATTACAAAGCAGGGAGGCAATCATTTCTTTGAGAAATAAAAGCACAGCACCACCACCACGAAGAAATAGATACAAGTGGGAATCAGTATATATCCCCATTACAGTTGTTTGACTGGAATTGTTTACATACACATGAACAAACATTATTGTAGTAAGTATAAGAAGTAAATTGGTCAGTGTAATTAATGATCAGACTCTTCTAGTAAGTACTCTTTATGTAAAAAGTTCACAAGTACATGCATCAATTAATTAAGGTGATAATGTGTTCTTTACATTGTTTTATTAGATTCTGTTTCATGACTCGAAATGTGAAGGAAGGACAAATAAAATAAACAAATATGCTAAACATAAATTCTAACTTTATTTCCATTAAAATCACAATCATATCAGTTATAAACTGCAATTTTTGAATGCAAATTCATTTTTAAACACAGTTAATTGTCCAAACGATCTACATAGACGAATTCAACGTTTGCATAAATCGAATTGGTCTATATTTTAGGCATTAAGGTCTAAATATGAGTTATTACCGTCTTTGAATCTGTAAATCTAATTTAGAAATATTTAAAGCAAGGTTGATTATTTATTTCCTGCAGTTTAATTTCGCAAAAAATGCTTCATCAATTTCTTCAATTACAAATATTTAGAATTATGCATTTCCTTGCACTTATTCAGCATTTTTTCCAATTTGTAAGCAGAGTAATTTGCAAAGCAATTTCTAGGTATCTACCTCCATGCTTATGCATCAGAATTCGCAAAGTGTTTCATTTAGAGTCATTGAGTTCTGGTGTATACAAAGTAAAATGTAAGTGTTACACATACACATAGGAATTGTAGCTTTGGGTATGTTAGCGTGACTTTGTGGGTTGAGACGGAGATGTCGCTACAGTTTTACGTCAATTGCAGAGGTAGCCCTCGCTTTTTCTTTCTGACTGTGTTTTGTGAGTTTTTCCATGTATAGAATAATGTGACTGTGTGTACTACGAAGTTCCACTGCCAGTAAGTAAGTTGCCAGCAGCAGAAGCAATAGTAGTCTGTGTATGTGTGAGTTTCCCTTGTAAAGACTGCCTATTGCTTTTACTTGTCATCGTCTTCATACAATTCTTAGCTCACATTTGCATTTTGACAAGACAACTGTGAACACATAACACAAATAGGTATTACCCTTCTCTCCTATACATAGTACTCCGGTACTACACAGCTAAAAAAGCTACACATACGTATTGCTGCATACCAATATAGTTCTTCGTAATAATATTCTTCATACATACATGGATACACTTACACATACCAAAGAGACATACCATTGAATAGCAAACAATTCCTCCTCCTTATAGAGTAGTAGCTTTTACTCAGTCACAACACTCATACACATCCTACCTAGGTATATTATATAACTACTGTAGTATTAATACAACAAATACAGGCAGTAGGAAAAGGAGAAGCAGTTTTATTGCAAGTTTCTTCTTAGTCATTCAGAATCAGCTCTCTGGACTAGAAGAGTAGTAGGGAGCATTAGAGCTTTCTACACACACAACACGACTACTACACAGTACTACTAACAGAGAAAATTCAATTTGCTCTGAGCTTACTATAAATTATTATTCCAAAAGCAAAAAACTTATTATATATAGAATTTTCTAGGTAATTGTATTATTTTCTGTAGACTTAACATCACTTACTTCAGTTCTGCAGTGCAGATTCTACAGATTTTATTTTTTCATTGCTTATGTCACTTTTGTATTTACACATTTAGTACACTCAATCGACAACTCCTCTATCTCTACTTACAAATTCACCGTGTTATTATACTGCACACATACAAGTTAACAACGTGCAGTACTGTGTATATCCTACAGAAATTTATTCCTACAAAAAGCGTAAAGTTTATTTGTTATTAGCGTTGTATTCTTTGTAAAGCTTTGCAATTACCACTACTACATACTAGAATCGAAAAGTACACATTAAAAGTTACCTACCGAGTAAATTGCACACAGAGAGTACAGTAGATTTGTTTTGAAAGCGTATACATACATAAAATAATAATAATAGGTACTATTGCAACTTGCACACAAATAATTCGAAGTCATGTTGTTAAGTAAGTGTTAAATAGGTACACAAAGACAGACAGAGAGCTACAAAGTCAGTTGAAACCAGAAAGGCATTTAAGAGCTGTATTTATTAAGTGGTGTGTGTATAAAGTCAAGTCTTTAAACAATAGCTCCATTCTGTGTCTGTAGTAAAGTCAAGGGAAACAAAACAGTTTTCTTTCACACACGAGTGAGCAAAGAATTCGATTGTTCTGAAGAGTATTCGAGTATTTAGTATAATTTATTCCCTTCTACGGTAGTTGTTCGTAACATGGAGTAATAATGGGTGGAAAACATTGAACCTAAAGCTTTCAAGTGCCAAGTTAGTAGTAGTTAACTCTACTACACCTTAGAATCTCGGAAAGACGTTGCAACATACAAACAGTCAAAACGGGTGACAAAAAACGAGGACGGCAAGTTAGAATGCTGGACACGGGAAGGTGGGACCCAGGTCAGTTCAATTTTCAGTTTCCAAATCAATAAATCCATTTAGTAAATAACAAACTAAAAAATACAACGATTATTACTAGTAATAATTCTCAAAATATTTACACTAACAAACTAACAAGTTTATTTACACATAAATACTTGGTATAATTATTAAAATTCTTTAACTGTAATTATGTGTACGTGTGTGCACATAAAAGATGATTTTTTCACCTACATATTTTCTAAAGCAGTTTGTGTACTTATGTTAATGATTGTTACAGTTACATTTTGCCTTTTCAAGCATGTTTGATTTAATTCTATTGATTTTTAACTGACCATCTTCATTTTTACGATTTAGCACAAATACCTAATCAGAATCACTCAGGAAAAGTGAATAATGACAATTCAGGTTTGAATATTTAACACACACTTTCGTTTTCGATTATAGCGAGTCTGATAGTAGTAATCTTTATTGTTAGTGTGTGTATATGTAGAAAATTTGCATAAAGCGTAGCTTAACCCTTTCGCTACCAATACCATGACATTGATGTGATCCCATAGTAACACTCACAGCCCAATACCACTACTGTCATGTCATTAACTTACGCTTGCCA
>JABASD010006289.1:0-10502 GCA_019776165.1 Pogonognathellus flavescens
AGCATTTAAATTCGCTTTTTGATAGTGTCCAATATAAAAAATAAACCACTCATAAACCAGTTGACCCCATTTGCGAACTTGACCTTCGCTGGGTCCCACAGATCATGTATGAGAAGATTGAATCATTTCTGTTAAACCGTTCTTGAGGTCGAGTTATCGTGGTCACAGACAGTAGTATCTCTAAAAGGTCGAAGGTCATGAAAGAGTTAACTGAGTGACCCCATTTGTGAACTTGACCTCCGCTATGACTCAGATTACGTGTGAGAAGATTGAATTGTAAGAATTCTGTTAACCCGTTCGTGAGTTATTGGTGTCACAAACCGCATTTATTCTGAAAGGTCAAAGGTCATGAAGGAGTTAACCGATTGACCCCATTTACGAACTTAGTTTATTAAGTAGCTTACGCTACTTAATAAACAGTATCAGTGTGATTGACCATTTTAGTAACCTTTTAGTATAATAGCCTTTTAGAATTTACGCCACACGGAACCAAATAGCAATTGCTTTTATTATTATTAGTAACTATAAATTAATAATGTTTGAAAATAAAATATCATAATATATAAATTGAAAAAAATTACCCCACTGTATCGAAATTTGCTCTGCAGTTACCAACGTAGGTAAGTTTTCCCCATTGTGTGCCGAACAATCCAAGTGTGGGATCAGAAACTTGGAAGTTGGTCAATTCGTTGCAAAGTATCCATAAATAAGAATTGGAATCGGCCTCAGCTTGTCGCTTTCTTCGTCGACTACACGGAATCGTCTTTTTGATTTTACGGAGAAAGTTTCCGTACATTTTAATAGGATCTTTACCGTTCAAAGCCATCAGGGTGTCGCAAAGACCCCCTTGCTTTAGAGCAGTGGTGCCAGGATTGTTATTCGACCAGATATCATACACAGTTTGGTACATGAAATTATCCTTTTCGATTGGCCAACTCAAAGAATCGTAGCAAACACTGTTTGAAGAAAAATATTAGAATATCCTTAAATGTAAAATTTCATTTAAATTTATAACACTTAAGAGGATTAATTAAAAAAATTAACTTTATTGATATGATTTAATACGTCTATGCCAAAAAGCTCTACTTTTTAGTGCGAGTTGGTTTGGGTTTTGGCCCATTGGGTTGGGTTTATTTTGGGTTGGGAAATGCGTAAAGTCATCTGGTTCTGGGTTGGGTGGAGAGAATTGGTGGGCCAAATGAGGTTGGGTTGCAAAATGTCGACCCAAAAATTGTCTATTAGATTCCCTAAGAATTCCAACCTGGTTATTTGCAACTGGGATGTGAGTTGCAGAAAACAACGATAGTAAAATAGTTTAGTTTTTCAATTTGCCGCTGGTCTTTGTTGTTTAGACTAATATAATTTTAATACTGCAAATAGTAGCGCTGCATAATAAAAATTAAATAAATAAACGTTTTATCCGATTTTCATTCATTATCAGCCCTAAATGGACGTTTTACATTTGAACACGCATCAGTTGCATATTTTATCTGTAACTACAATTAAAGGTTAAACAATACTCCCGGTACTCCGGGATACTCACTTGGTGGAATTAGGAAGAGTTGCTAATGTGACTTTTGTTTGATCGCATCCTTTGCCATACATGATACCCTCCATACACGTGTATATATTTTTAAGCCTGTTGAAACATGGTAGATTGTTTTGCTGAATAATTTCAGACACCTTTTGATTGTACTCTGCAAAAAGGAATTGCAAAATTTGGACGTATTAGATAAAATTGTAAAAAATGTGATTTATTAAAATATACTTTTATTTTATATTATACTCTACCTGGATTTTCAAATGTCCAATTGACTGGGGCAGAGGATCCGACGGCTACAGTAACTAAATCAGGGTAAAGTTGTTTCATCCAAACACTCAAAAATCCTGGGTACGATCCTCCAAACGTAACTACCTTCGCATTCTGCAAAATATAAGGATTTATATCATCTACCATCTTGTATGTGTGTAATGCGTCATGCGGCATGTGTATAACCGAATTTCTCAAATAAAAATACTAAATGTTTTATACTGCAAATTGGAAATATGTTTTACCCTCTGTATTCTAAATTATTGTTAAATTGAATAAAAATTATGGGAAAGAAAAACAAAACTTTAATTATATAATATGCATCTAATTTTAAATAATAATATATTCAAACTTTCAATCCGAATGTCAGAAGCATTGTTTTGAAGCAATATTAAAAACGGTTCCGAACCAATCAAAATATGAATCTTATAATAGTAAAATATATATTTGTATTCTTACTTTCAATTGCGGATGTCTACTTTTAAACCACTTGATCAACTGTGCGTAGTCTTGTAAGGCTTGCATAGTCGTGAGGAATTTCAAGTTTTCAGGCGTCTTGTCTCTGTAAATTTACAAAAACCCTGATTAGTCCCACAAAAAATTCAGAACTACCTGTTTTAATTAGTATTTAATTACTAAATTTTGAAACTGCTTTTACGTTTTGCAAAGTAGTCAGTAAGATGATCTTGATAATCGTAAAAGTTCGGTTGGTAATTGATTTAAAAATGTGGACTGATTTTCCGAATTAGATATCATCATAACCAATATTTACAACAACCAAAAAGACTTGACAATAAAATTTCAAACGATCAAAATCATGAAGCAGCTTTGAAGAGTAACTTGTCGGTATAAAATCAAACATGCAAGTTCATCATAAAAATGTGATTTGACAAATTTAGAAACTTATTTCCATGTAGTTCATGTAGTCCTCATCAAGGTGTAGAACCCTCATAGCTATTTTATGTAAAATACTACTTAAATTCCGATTCCGAAGAATAAAACATTTTGTAATTGGTCTAGTATTCAAAAATGACACTGTAACACTCTATAATCATGTACTATTGAAGACATGAGTTTTGAACAGACAAAACATTCCGTGGACATTATATGTCGCCCGATGGACGTGATTTGTTTTACTAGTGTTGGCTTTTACAAGGTAAAAATATTATTATTATTTTTAATAATTTTATTAATAATTATAACAGTACTTTTTTCCTCCTGGGTAACTCTCTCCAAAGAAACGATGTTCTGTAGCAATTGTAGCGGCTCCATACTGTTTTGCGTAGTCAACCCAAGCCCCTGCATCTGCATAATAAAATGCGTCGGTTTCTCCCCCAATAAGAACAAAAAGGGGGCCACCAGGTTTGAAATTCTTCATGGAAGCCCAATATCTCTGCGAACAAAACGATACTCCTTAACGTTAAGCCTTATTTTAATATTCACATTTTTCATGAAAAGTAACAACAATTCATGAAAAAGCCAAGCTATAAAAATCGGAATTAAAAACAATTTGCTTTTCATTCAAATAATTTTAAATTTAGCAGGTAATTTATATAGTTATAATACATTATGTGATTGTAGATTTAGTATAACAATTGAATTATGTTTCTGACTTTCTCACTATCAAATTACATATTCTAATGGTTCACAGAAAGTGATTATAACCTATCTTGGCAGTTATTATAGAAGAACAATATTTACAGGCGCTGGTACTGTAAAAAGACGAATTGCATATAATCAGAAGAGGCCATGAAGAAACCAGTTATTACGATTGACCAAAAATTTTTTTTTAATTGCGGATTGCGCGGTTATTAGCAGATATACGTTAAACGGTATGTAGTAAATTGAAATGAATAATACGAATAATAATAAATACCAACCTGTGTAAATTGATTGCTCTTTTGATTACAATCAGCGTCATGGTCAATACACTGCTCAGTGTAATACTCGATGGCATCTTCTTGGGAGGTTGGAGCTGAATCTGGGTTTGTCTCGTAGTCTGCCAAAACGGCTGTTTGTCTTTTATTGTGAAGATCATGCCAACGTCTCCTCTGACTGTAAATTCGTCTGCGATATGGATTATGTTCACATAATACACTCACAAACACGAGAAATAACAAAAACCCTACGCTTAACTCCTTCATTTTGTTGCCCTTCTATATAAGAGACTAAACTACAATAAGATTAAAATGAAATAATCAACTCGTTTTATAGAAAATATTGACCAGGTAATTATTACGTAGTTGAAACGCCCCTAAAATCTTTTTTAAACGCTAAGCACGCGGAATTCCTGGTGTTAAGTGAAGAAATTCACACACTCCAGAATTACTTCATATTCGTTGCATACAGAATTACCTTATTATGTTCATGGAGTTTTATATAACAATTTCAGTATATGGGTATTAACATTATCTGTTAGCTGATAAAAATAAATTGCACAAGACAAAGGTGTACAGCAGTTTCTTATTGTGGTGTTCTGCTGTTTTATTTTGACCTAAACAATTTTTTCTTTGCAGAAGATCCCAACAACGATGTTAAAATTTCAAGCTTTATGCGTTCTGTTTACTTTTCAAGCGTACTACCTTTAATGTTTATTAACATGGATTACTCATGCCCCTGTAAACAAAGCCCATCCACACACGCGAATTTAACTTGCACTTTTTTGAGATTCTTCAGGTCTCGAACCAGTTGATATTATATTTAACATAAACAATGTTTCTGTCAAAAACACTCGTAAGGAAATAAGTTAAGCCCGTGTGTTATATTTGATATATGCGAATTGTTATCGTTATCAGGTATCAGATAATTACCACAGTGAAACCACAATGTGAATTTTAATATAGACGTAATACGAAATGAACATGAGATATTACGATATGTGAATTTCTGAGAATTGCTGTAGAACAAAGAGTTTCACACGCCACTCGTTTAGAATTACTACATAACAGGTGATTATATTGCATATAATATCAGCGGATATGTGTTTCTCCACCATGACGAGATATTTAAACTATATAGTAATTTGATGAGTACGTGTGGTTTATTTATGGGCAGCTTATCCTTGGCCTTGGCATTGATCGCGAAGAAATACAGGTAATCCAATTAAATCTTTTTTGCTAACGGAAATGTTGATTGTGCTTTGTTCAGGTGTTTTCACGTAAATAGCTTTGTAAAAAGAGTGGAAATATTTCAATTCATTCTTTAAATAGCTATAACTCCAGAAACTCCATCTGATGCACGAGTCACATTATTTTGAGCTGTTGTAAACTGATTTCTGCTTCCAGTTCATAAATCTCGTTAACACGCTGTAAATGTCAGTCAGTCATTATGAGAACGTTTCGTTGCAATAGAGCAACCTTCCCAAACTGATGTGTAAACAGATAAGCAGACAAAGCATCATGATAAATATCTTTCTTCACCGGACTACTGTGGTAATGTGTTGAATGTGTATAATATCAACCTTACGTCGGCTATGTAATAATTAGCTCATAAGTGCAGTAAACAAGACTGTTGAATTTTATTGTAACATATGCCGATTAAATGCATTTATATGTACCTGCCTGCACTTATTGATTTTGTACCTTGTATGTTCACATAAGAAATCACTAATCATATCATTTCATCATGCTGTCTGTTTATATTACCTGATTTTTAACCTGTGGATATTTTTATTTTTATAAAACGGAATGTTATAAGTAAAATGTATTTACGAAGTTTTAACAATGCAGCAATTACATGCATAACGTAATTGTATTTGATAAAAATTTAACGTACTTTCATTTCCATTGACTAAACTTTTCATTGTATTGCAAAATATAGCAATAAGAAACACTAATTCATGCAAATGTGCATTGTTTTTCAAAAAAATTGTTGATATAATGAAACAAAACTTCACGAGTTCATATTTCATAATTTTGTTCCTATTTTCACAGCTTCAATTTTACAATGTATTACCAGGAATAAGTAACGAAATAAAGAATGGTGAGACCCATAACATAGTCTAAGACTCTTAAAAACAATTAAATGAATGCAAAGCTTTTAATTTAAAACCGTATAAAAATTATATTTGAAAAAAATCATTTTAAACATGCAATTTTAAAATCTGGAGTGTTCAAACAACTCCGAAATGAATGCGCTAAAAAGTTATAAATAAATGTGTTTTAATGTCCGTGATATATTTCAAGTCAAAACGATTTCTGATTTAAATATTTTAATTTGATGGCAAAATGTGAATTGCCGAACCGAATCCACCGATGATGATGATGCTATTAAAATATTCTGTTGCTTCATAACATTCAAATTATTTTACTGTACTCAGGGATTATACAATATAAAAATATTATACATATAAGGACTTAACTAATCACTAGGCATAACAATTATATTAATAAGTTTCCTATCAGAGAAATAGCTATAATTGTTGTTTGCATCATCGTTTCGAACGTTAGTAATTATCTCATTAGTAAATTATTTATACAAATTATAAATACGGTGTACAGTACATTACACATCCCTTCATATTGTTCGATTTTGTCCATATATTTTAATAAAGGGTTTATAAACTTGCCCAAAACAACGAATAAAATAATTTCAAATTTGCCATTAATGTACGCAGAGTTTGATAATTTAATACTCAAATTACTCCAAATCAGTAATTTATTGCGGAAATTATCTTTAGTACATTACATTTGATTTTCTATTATTAAGGCTAATATTTCTGTCTAAAAGTATATTTCCCTTCCCATTGCAAAGTCCCATATACACCCTGGAGTTATAAGATAAATTACAAACATAACAGTGTGACTAAAATACTGAAGATAGCTTCATAGCAGTAGAAAACGTGTTTGTATTTAACTGTTCTAAGAGGTCCAAATCGGATACCAAAAGGCAGTACGCCTAGTGTCCACTTTTGAAGCCGCCTGGATTTGGACATAACATCTTTTGATGTGAAATAGGGCATGGGTTGAATTTGCATGAATAAGAGATGCTCCCAACAACGGTAATGTTAGTGTAAATATTGCGATAATGAGTAGTATTGCATAAAATATTAATAGCGGAGCAAATGATTCGTTTGTTGGTCTCATTGAGATAATTGCATAAATGGCTCCAATTGCAGTCAAGCCACAGAAAGTTATAAGTGATGGGAAAACCAGTGTCCAAATACTGTCGTTAAATATTTTATTCAGTAATTGCTGATGTCTGTATACTTTTAATTTTGTTTCCGCTTGGATGGGGTCATTTTTAAATGTTAAACAAAAGTTTCTGCATTAATTACTTAATCGGGTTTTTTCAATAACTGAATAATTAGTACTCAGTCGTTTTGGCTATCATATTTATACATATGACAGTGACAGTCTTTATTTAAAATAAATGTTATTTTTTCCCCTGCAATTAGAGTTAATTAACCACATAAAAATTTAAATCAACTGAATATGTAAGTATTTATAGAATCCAAAATGAGCGTGACAAAAATCTGAATTGAAAGTGGAGACCGCTATTTTTGAAGTTGTATAGGCGATGAATGTTAGAATATTTCAAGAAATGATTCAATGTCTTTACAATACAATACAGTCAAAATAGTTATACAGATACAAACTAACGCAGTGCCACAGTTACAGGAAACCTATGGTATGCAAAAACCATCGGTTTGGGGTTTATGCTTTTTTTTGGTTTTGTTTAACCGATTTGGCTTTTCGATAGAGCCCTAATAGTAGATTATGAAAGGCAAAAGCTTTTTGCTCTAAGTTGCCGGGAAAGCTTGGGATTTTGAGACAAACTGAAATGAATAACCCCAACAACCTAGTTTTTTTGCTCAATTTTTCTGAAAAACCGATGGGTTTTTAGTTCCTTGCACAGTGAAGCGATTTTTTTATTATCCGTGTCAATTTTATTCATTTTACAAGAGATTTTTTGAATTTGCTCAATTTTTCTGAAAAACCCATGGGTTTTCTTGTTCCCTACACAGTGAAACGAATTTTTGTATTATCCAGTGTCAATTTTATTTTCTAGAGATTTTTTGAATTTGCTGAATTTTTCTGAAAAACCCATGGGTTTTTAGCTCCCTGCACAGTGAATACCACCTTGTGAAAGTTAAAGATGACATTAATTGAAATATTTCATTACCTGTTTTTTAAAAGAGAAAGCCATGATGTGATTCGAGAAATGTAGAAGATGAAGTGGGTCACTGTAAACCCTCCAAGAGTAAGTCCAGAGGGGAATGAAATTACAAGTTGAAACACACGTAATAATGTGTTCGATATTGGATTTATTTTGTACGGTACAATGTAATCTCCAAGCATGTGATTTCCATGTACAGCAAAACTCACAATAATCGCAACGATTTGTCCTGCCAAGAAGTAGGCAGGAATTGTCCACTTTAAAGCAATTTGTTCAAATTTTCCCAATTTACATTTTTGGTTTGTCAGTTCTTCAATCAACAAGTCACCTAGAATTAATACATGTATTTCAAAATAAATGCTAATAAAAATAATTATTTTACATGTTATATCAATTAAGTACCGTGCTTAAGTTTAGCAGTGATGTGGTTCAATATGAAAACTACTTCTCGTTTTCTGCAATAAGTACTTCTGGATACAATTAACACAATTAAGTGAAATAACAGTAAAAAGGCAATGAATAAACTTTCCAGCAAACTTGTCGCTGCAGTACGATTCACAGATGTCACAATAAATATTTCATAGCACAACATCAAAAAGTGACAACTGTAGTTTATTTTGTAGGCTATCGACTGTTTCTTATTTTTGGAAACTTCAAAATATTTATTGCTTTGGTGGCAAATCATTGGAGTAAAACCAAAAGATGCCAACAAGTTGATGTAATAAGAAAAATAATCAATAGCGTCATCGAATTTCCGATTATCTAACGTATTTCTAATGTATTTCCGGGAAATCGACAACGCTTTTTTTAATTCAAACATTCTGACAGCACCTAACTAAAATTTATTCTTGCAGTCAAAATATAATTCAACACTAATATTAGGATTGACACTTTTATAAAGGCAACAGAAGTTTTAAATGTGTGTTTTAAAATTTTATTTTGGGTAGCACAAGTCCCTTCACTTGTTGTCGTTATGAGAAAATCAAAAGGGCTTGTTAGTCCTGAATATGAAATCTTTAAACTCTATTAAAATTAACTTTTCCTGGTAAATATAAAAAAACCAAAATTGTAAATTGTGTTTGTATATCAGTTTTACTAGTACATGTTGATTCATTCGGTTTAGTTTTTTATCTGAAGTGAACTTTATTATTATTCAGTGTCCATTTTATTTATTCTACAAGAGATTTTTTTAATTCGGTTTATAACTCGCGTAGGGGAATCGGTGAATAGCCTTGTACTGTAGGCGCTTCAGACTTTACTCTCAATGTTTCGACAACTGTTGTTTTGAATAAATAATTGCAATATTACTGATTGAAATCAATAATCATAATCAAACAATTACCCAAATTAAATATGATAGTTTTGTAGTTGTATATCAAATGATAACTAACAATACTAAATAGTATTGTTAGTTATCATCGATGCGTGTACATTTACCATACATAATATTTATACTACCGCATACCGTGAATCTATGCGGGGGAATTTAATCATAATTTTTCCAGCAACTGTTCGGAATAAAAACATGTTGTTATAAAATCAAAGTCTCTTTGTTGGAAGAACATAATGTTTGCGATGTGAATTATATATGAACATCGTCTATGAAAATTAACTGTTTAATGAAAACTAAACAACTAAGATAATGACAGTAATCAAGAACAAAAGAGTTCTCTCAATATTCTCAATAACTCAAATGATGAAGTGGAAGTTAATATTGTAATTGTAACAGTAGCATGTTAAGAGTAAAAGACTTTTAACATAACAATAATAATGCGATGATAATGCCAAAGTACAGTACAAGGTGCATCATTGTATACCAATTACTATTTTTACCAGGCCGACATGGTAGAATATGAATACTACTATAAATTTAGGCTGCTGAATGAGTCAATAACCCACAAAGAAAATATAACATTGCAAAACAGGTGTAATAAAGTAGCGTGAGACAAAAATCCGCGTATGTTACCGAAGATTTGTTGACAGTTGTCAACTGATTTGCCAACTGCTGTTGTCAAACGAGTTGTCTAATTTTGTTATGCTAACTATTTTGACTAGTTTTGAACGAATTAAGTTAATTCGTCGTCGAGATATGGAATTACGTTATACACAGACAGACAGATACAACGTTCTTTTAAAGTAGCTTTCGCTACTAAACATCAAATGTCACCGAATGAGAATGACCCCATTTTCGAATATTGCGGTTATGCACAAACACACAGAACACCTATGATAAAATTTCTAATTATTTTAAACGAATATTAATTTCGGTTGTAATTTTTGACGAGCGCGGGGCCCCCAAATCCGCGGGGTCCTAAGCGGTTGCTTTACCTACGTGTCCCTAAAACACGCCCTGCCTCCCACCCTCCCTCCCCCATTTCCGCTTTAGCTTTTGTTCGCTTTTTGCGGACCCCACCAACCAACCCTCTTGTAGCGGACAGGACATCCTTTATGGATGACCCTTAGAATATAATCAATCATTTTCAGCAGTGTTAAATTTTCAAACATTTGATCAGTTATTGTTATCTTTGTTTGTGACAACTTAAAATCATCCCACTATTCCTTTGATTAGGTAAGC
>JABASD010006290.1:0-10501 GCA_019776165.1 Pogonognathellus flavescens
TATCATGTAAATTTATCTCAACCACTCCTCGTCCCTATTTCTTTCATGTTGGTTGGATACTCCTAGTTCATTGTCTGCCATTTTGATCAGTTATGCAGTAGCACTTTCAGATAATTATCGTCGTTTATCAATACGAACTATTTCTGACTCAAACTTCAGTTTACTCAAATAATTATACTGTGTAAATCTAGTAGTTGCTAAATTTCATCATTGGGATCATCTAGTCTTTACAAAAAGTTTGTAATGAAAAATGTAGTCTCCTTGATTCACAATATTCTCAAAATGACAGCAAGTGTAATGCTCAAACAATGTTGGAGGTAACTACTATTATGGTAGTAAAAATATTTTTAGGCCTTAACAAATATTGTACTGTAATTGGAATCATTGAGACTATCAACACTCAATAATTGTTAGCAATGAATGTATGGAAGCGCTGCTTATTAATGTGTGCTTGGGTTTCTGAAATTATGAAAAATTGACATTCATTGTTAACGGCCCAATGCATGTGTTCGTGATAGTTGGTATAATGATGTGGTTCTAGGCTGGTATTACTAAACATACGTTGGTTTATGTAATTCTCTATTTTTGAACAATTCAAGTATGCATACAGTTGGGTAGTGTGCACTTGGATGAAACATCGCTGTTGAAAGTAGGCAAATTCTAAATATAATGGATGAAATGAGTACATGATGAGTAGCGTTGTGTACAATTTTTCTTATACCACCGTTTCACTATTTCCATAAAGTTCAATAGTCGGATTTAGCTTGGCTTAAATGCATTTGTAAAATAATCTGTAATGCAACACAATGACTATTAACATTCATGCTCACTCACAAAGTTCACGAAGATTATTCTAAACCACCACCATGTTTTATAAGTTGTATACTTAGCTAACGTGATAACTTTATGTGAACGTAATAGCTAACGGTCACAGATGATGCAACACTGATGATAATTGATTTATTTTCCGTCGTCACTTTATGCAGCTCAAAATTTCATGAATGGGTAACTACCTAGACAGTGTTTGGCTAAATTCACTTGCTAAGGTAGCAGGCTCGGCTAAAAGTCAACAGAGTTGATTGGAAGTCGGGTATGTCGCAGCTTGCACGGAGGTTATGGCCCTTTTGATGGGGTTTAGACTCCTTTTAATATTACGCAGTTTGGAGAGGGGGTATCCAGTGAGTTGACCGGACCGGAAACTCGAGACAGAGACCGGACCAAGAAGATGATGACTCCGAAAGATCCCCAACAACACCTCAAATCAGAAGTGTTCACAATCACGCACGATAAGCAAACTATTTTTGTTATACATTAACACGTCGTTCACAATTATCCATTCACGGATACCACGTTTGTTTTCATTAATTATATATTTATTTTGCAGGATCACAACAAACAAAACCCAGGACAAAACACAAAAACCGAAAATTCCTCACGACAACCCAAAACTCTACTCACTCACTTGCTATCTCTACAAACACACATTTTCCGCTGAATCCCGCTGCCGGATTACTGCCTACGTCTCTCACTTCTCCCAGTCCAAAACTTATTTTATAGTCTCCGTGACCTAATGTTTGCACCGACAAAACCTCCCAAACTTAATGAATTGTCCTTTGCAGGACAATTCTCCTGTCCCACCATGCCGCAGTCATCTTTCGCGTCCATTTCATCTTCATGCTGGTCATTGTGGCAGTGATTGGCAACAGACCACCATGTTTTACTCATCATGCTTCCCACGTTCACATTTACTGTTACTTATTGTAATAGTGATTATAATACTAAACAATATTACAATAGGATGCTAACTTTCATTTGTTTCCTTCCAGGTCACTCGGAGCTAAACAAAGGAACTCACTATTAATAAGCTTAAGCATTAAGCTTTCATTTCCCTTTGTTCTTCGGGGCTCTGGAGTGGGGTTCTTAAGTATTAAGCTTTCAATATATATTACAATATATATTACATATGATGAACCCAGTTTGGTAAAACTGGGTGAAGATGACTTAGGAGAGTGGAGGAAGATGAGACAGGCGAGTGGAGGAAGATGAGGGAGGCGAGCGGAGGATGCGTAGAAAGGAAAATGGAGGAAGGATTGTGATAGTGATATTACGCGCACAAGTATAGAAGCAGCAATGAGACACTGATATTGGTAATCTATTGTTAGCAAAACCAACATTTTGCACAATGATTTAAGCTGCTTCAAACTGACGTTCTTCTGTTTGTTAGTTGATTTTCCTTCTGTTTCTCTTTCGACGTATAGGTTTCAGGAGTGCAACTGCATGAATAAAATATCCACGAGAGTTAAGAGTATTCTTAAGAATATAATCACTACACATGTGCGTTAAAATAACCACTACACAATAATATATGGCAATTTCTGGCAAAAATCGCCAAACATGACCACACGTGATGTCACACACGCGCAAGTCCAGCGTTTGTCGAATATGGATATATTTATACTATATTCATATTATTTTCACAAGATTGCAATCAATAAAATTGTAAATTTCTCCAATAATATATTGTACAATTGTGCAAGAATATGCACAAAACACAGTATAGGTATCCAATATTATGCTTTCTACAGTACAAGAATGGGCACAAGCGTTTACGGTAAATACTAGATTTATAAACGAGCAGAAACCCTGAAACCCGGAAACACAAACAAACCAACACCAGAAGAATTGACGGCAATCGCAATCAACCTAAACAGAGATATTTGTATGAATTATAAATAAATCAATTATAGTAAAAACTGGATTTCTAAACGAGCACCTGGAACACGGAAAAACACAAACAAACGAACACAAACGACGGCAATCGCAATCAACCTAACCAGGGTCAAACAAAACTCAAGAACCGAGACGAATCCCGGTTGCCCAGTCAATCAAATATAAACGGCAAAGAAAAAAATTAAAAACAAAATATCTAATTTATGAAATAATGAAATAATATTACTCGATCGAAGAATGCATTCAATGCTAATGAAACAGAATAGTTTTTAGCGGCCAATTTTTTTATCCACCTTACTGAACAGAGACAAGAGGGGTTTATTGGTTGATCACAGTTGCGTACCCCCAAGCACTAGTAGAGCAACCGTGCAATTTCTTTACGTGATGTAGAACTCGTCGGATAAGTCAACAATTACGCAGAAAAGGCCATCGAATAGACAGAAAATGCTGCACAACTGAATAACAATGAGAAACTTTGTATTGGTAATTGAAAAGTAAATAAATAATATAAGCTCTCTTCAGAGATTCTCTCTTTCATCAATTGTATAAGTCATCATCTGATGTAAATACGGCCAACCAAAAATCTACAACTATTAATTACTGTTTGGTTTTTTGTACAATATCGTCCAGGGTCTTGTATAAATTATCTTATATTAGTAATAGAACTAATTAAAACATTTTTATTATTTTCTGATATAACAAAAATATATAATATAATATATAATATTAAATATGCTTCACTGAAACAATGCAGATCACATCCAAACTTTTCCGTAGGGGTGGCATTAGGCAGTTTGAAACCGTAAGCAAATTAAATGTAAACTATTGAGTTCTAGAACACAGAAGTGGCCCTGTTTACTCATGATCCGATGTTAAAACCATAAGCAACTGCTTATTTTGCTTATGCCTAAAACTACCCAGCTTTTCCATGGAAACTGCGGATGAGATTGAGAAAACTTGTTTGGATTGTAATTTGTTGCTTTCTGTTTGCTGGTTCCTTACAACATATTCTCCTAAAATTGACTCAATATAAAAATTGTTTACTATTTAATGAGATTTAATCCATTTAATTGATGCTAGATATGCCCTTGCTGCTGGCCGTTACGGCCGGATTTTCTATTTATATTTATAAAATTGCAGGTTCATTTTCTTTACATAACAACGAGACGCTTGGAGAACCTGAAATCACTCAATAATCGTTCGTTTTTCGAAATGTTTAATTTTCAAGTTGCTAAATTTACACCCTTTACCACGCTTTAATGGAAATTTCTGTAGCCAGGATATAATTTAATTTCGCAGTTGTTAACTGTTTGATCAGCAAAATGTATTCAATAAGAGCTCAATAGTCTTACACAACAAAGCCGTATATTGTTGCAAAAATACAAAAAGATTATTCACTTCAATTTGGGAGGTTGAATTTCCACATTTTACGGTTTCAATGTAGTTATTAGTGGGCTTAACTCTTTCTGAACAGCTTTCCTCCCTTCTCCGGGAATTTTCCAGCGCTCACTGCACATTCCCCCTTCGGTTTTTTCCTCCATTGTGTATTTGGTATTACACTCTGATCATTATTTGTTTGTTGGTTTCTGCCGGTCGTCGTGCACTCATCAGTCACGAGTCATCAGACTCAACAGTCACACTTTCTCTGCTTTTCTTGCTCCTCTCCGCATATCGCCTGTTAAGAACTGACGTCCAGCCGGACTGTACCTTCCCTCTGCTTTTCAAGTCATGCCCTTTTTCTATATGTCTCCGGCAGTGTCTCGTAGTTCCTGCAAAAATCGTTCAGTTCCCGAAACGTAGCTACCAAAAACGCACTTCTACCGTCACAGTACTAATCCTTTCACTAGTTTGTAAGAGAGTATGGAACTTCAATGATTCTGGAAGTATACCCCAATGCTTCCAGAATGATCCAATGCAAGTGGCGCATGATCCTGCAAGTAACGTTATTATTGACCCTAATAGAATATTTACGCTACTATTGACGCTGTAAGCGATGTCACATTTTGTGTTGGAAGTTGCGCGAAGGAATTTGCGCGTACGGATCCCCGTTTTGCGTGTTAGAAGTTGCGCGAAGGGATCACCGTTTTGTAAGCGCGAAGGAATCCCCAACACCCCACTTTTGCGTTCTTCGATTCTCACTTTTGCGTGCTGCAGGCCGAGATCCCCACTTGTGGGTGCTGAGGGCCGAGATCCTCTTTCTTGCGTGATGTGATCCCCGTTTTGCTTGCGGGCTACGCGTAGAGATCCCCGTTTTGCTCGCGGGCTGCGCGCTGAGATCCCCGTTTTGCTTGCGGGCTGCGCGCTGAGATCCCAGACACAAGAATTACCAACCGATACAAAAGACATTACAACGAATGAGAACTTAACTATAAGTAATATGTTTGGAAAACCAAAAATTATTCAGTATAACTGACCATTGAACAGCAGAATTGTTATTTACACAATTTAATTCTCTTACCTGCATTTATTTACCTGTTACAAAAACTAAAAGGGAAAATTGAATGCTGGCGGAAGAACCAAACCGGAAGTACGATATGTACTTGAATTGTGAACTGGAATAATTTGTATTCTAATATGGTGAATATTTCGCAGCTTCCATTCTGTTTTTCTTTTATTATTTAATAACATATAAAGGTTTTCTTATATACTTCGTAAACAAAATGATTCATTGGAAAATATTTTTAATATTGATTTCTTCTTCATCTTACATCGGCCAGTGATTTTCATTCAGCCTTCATTTGTCTTTCCGCATACAGTTAAGACTTTTGCAGGAAAACATAATAAATAAGCACACTCTAAATTAAAATATAGGTCGACGATTCCAGCTGTTAGATGCTTGTTTATAGTTGTGCTAAATATGAAATCCATTTCGATTGAAGACCACAAGCGAATTAACTTACCCTTACGAAACAAAGTACAAGGTCAATTAATTAAACATGTATTGATTTTCCTGGTGGAGACAAATTTAAAAAAAACTTGAAGAAAAATTTTCAAAATCTAACATCCACAACAATGCTTAAACTTTTCCCGAAATTGATAGTTTTAAACAATTACTTAATAATATACTCGTTGCAAACTGCTCCTCTAAATAAGATCAAAAATGGATTTTTGGAAAATAAAGATATATAAATTACTTTACAGCTCAATGTAAGAAATTTTAAACATTCCTAATGCCACTTTTTGTTTAAAAAACCAAAACGAGTGGGTTTTTATTTTAAGACAACTTTATTTTCCTGTAGGAAAAGTCCACTATGCGATTACCAATCTATACTTAAAATAACTGAATTAGGATTCCCTTTTTTCAAACGCAGATTGATATGCTTTAAATATTAAAAATATGTACAATAGGACAATAAATTATTGTGGGTTAAGAATGGTAATGGAATAATGTCAAAGTTAGTTCACGTAGTTCAATGCTAATTTCATCATTCTATTTCCGTTAGTGGTTAGTCATTACATATACCGTATGTAAAAGAAAACACTTCAGACACTGTGAGCAAAATTACCCATGCAAAATAAAAACTGCCGTAATTAGGGAAAACCAGGGTCAAAGTATTGAACTACAGTGGAAAAATCGAAATCATTAAATGGGAACAAATTATATAAGTATAAGCTTTGCTCTTTAATACATAAATTATTTTGAGCCGGTTACTTCCGTTTTATTAGACGAACCAAGCCAGGGCTTAATTTAACAGCAAATTTTATTACATTTAGAAAAGAAAACTGTATTTTAGAGATTTTTTAAAAATGTTAGACTTTGACTCAATGTTGGTTCATGTGGGTGAATTCGGCCGCTATCAGAAACTGTTGGTTGTTTTTCAAGCTCCGTTTTGCATGTTTCTTACTTTTACCGTTCTGGGGTCATTATTCATGACAAATTACCCACCTGAATTCTTCTGTGCTGATCGCTTCAGTTGTTCCGAACTGACTCATCTAACACCCGGACAAAAGTACCATTGCGTATAAATTTTTCTTACATTTATTTTCATTCTTGATATAATTTCTAGGCAGAAAAATATAAATCATTTTGTACTCACAGGCAGAATTTATCATTTCCGTACGTACAAGGAAGAGTGGACGCTTGTTTTATAACTGACCTTAATATCTCATTTCTCCAAGAAATCAGTGAAGGCCAGAAAATGGCTGAAAAGTAAACAAATATTGATATAGCTTTTTTATTCATTTTGTTTATTTCTCACAAACCAAAGTTGTTTCTCTAGTTCGTATTTTGTATGTTCTCGAGTTGTGGAATTTTTAATTACCAGTGCCGACATAATATTATACTCTCATATTTTAATATTTATTGCAGTGATTTGTGCAAAGAATCTTCCGACAGAGATATCCATCAAAATGGTTCATCGTGTGTTCACGTCTACAATGGGACATTTTGGTCCTCTCAACCGTTAGACTCGGCTAATGACAAAAACTATGAGACGATTAGTTCAAATTACAGAGATTCAAATTTTGGTCACAATCCAACACCGCAACATGGAGGTAGCAATATTGGTGTGGTTTTTTTCAAAAATGGTTACCAATCACAATTGACATGCTTCTCATCGAACATATAATTCTAGAAACATTCAAATAAATTCACATCACAGTTATTCAAGGGTATCCAATTCTACATTCACAATGAATGTATAATTTTATTTCAAATCAAGATGACACTCAAAGAAGTAATAAGCGAGACAGTCAAAGTAGAGAAAACCAGAAAATCAAACGGCAGACCCAGTGGCATAATAATTGTAATAAAAGCATTTTGTCCAGGATATACATAAAAAATACGACAAGACTTGCACTAGAGAATATTACTATGTCAAGAAATGGAAGACAGACTACATTTGAACAGTATGAATCAAAATAAATTGACAAATATTATATTATGTTTTTAATCTTCATATTACAGTTAAATTTATTGAAACGTGGTACATATATAGAATTAAAAGGTATTATTGCATTATATAACTAGAACGTATACGAGACGAGATGGGAGTCAAAATACCTGCAGAGAAATCGGGTGGGAAAGAATGACACCCGGAAATGCTGCCCGATATTACCCAACAATAATTACAGAGGTTTTAAAAATAATAAACGAATCATCAAGTAAATGGCAAATACAATTTTATTTATCTTTTACCTATTGAAAACGTTTGACTTCTAGGGAAATTTGTGGTGTAATTTTGAAAAAATAACGATAGGATCCCAAGCCATTTTCTTCATCGGATCGATTATCGGAGCGATTATTTTTGGATGGTTGGCAGACACGTAGGTTTTCTACTTCAATAGTTATATTCACCAATACATAGTTCAATATTTGGCTTATTTAGGTGGGGACGTGTTCCTACATTGGCAGCTGTAAATCTGGTTGGAGCAGTCGGGGGTGCTTTGAGTGTAACCACAACCAATTTCTGGCTCTTCAGTGTTTTTCGGTTTGTTACTGGAATGAGTTTCGACAATTGCTTCGTTATGATTTACATTCTTGGTAAGTGACTATTTGAAATGCTTAATATTTAAGGAATAAAGAGCATACAATTTACAATTTTATATTATTTATTCTTTTTTCAGTTTTGGAATTTTGTGGACCAACATATAGGACATTTGTTGCTAATTTAAGGCATGTAGCAAATGATGTATTACTTTTTCAAAACGATAAAAATCTAAAGCAATTTATTTGTTTATCAATTTTAGTACTGCCATATTTCAAACTGTAGGACCAATAATTCTTCCTTGGTTGGCACTTTATTTAAATAATTGGGGATATTATGGATTAGCCATTTCTTTGCCAATGTTTCTAGGACTGCTTGCTATTTATATTGTCCCTGAAAGTTCCAGGTAAATAACAAAGAGCATTACTATTACGCAATTTATTTAATGGAAAATTAATATTCATTTACCATTCAATGTTTAATTAGATGGCTGCTATCAAAGGGCGAAATTCACCAGGCCACAAACATCTTGAGACGGTTTGCAAAAGTCAATGGGAAAAATGTAGATGAAAAGATTTTTGTAGACTTCGAAGTAATCAAAAATAATATTTTATTCAAATTCAAATTGAATATTCTACTCAATCTTTAAAAAATCCTTAAACCACATATAGATGATATATTTATATTTATCAAGGATAAACATAAATTTCTTTTTTAGGAAGGTGCACAAAAAATTTACGACAAAATTTCCCTTCAAAAAGATCCCTCGATATTCGAAGCATTTAAATCACCAAGACTTAGAATGACATTTATTTTACTCACATTGCAATGGTATATTTGTATTTCAAAATTTAGTTTAAATATAACTGTCGATTGTAGATTCCTTTACTTTAAATAAATCGTTGATTATTATTTTAGGTCAGCCATAGTAATTGCTTTTGACGGCCACAGTCGCAATATCATGAATCTCGCCAACGCAGAATGGAATACATATTGGCTTTTCACGATTTCATCTTTGACAAGATTTCCGGCTGTCATTCTGCTTATCTTTACACTAGACATATTTGGACGACGGTGGTTATCGTTTATTTCTTTGACTATTTCGGGGATTTGCAGTTTGATCGCAGCAACCGTTCCTAGGGATCAATGGACAGCGTCTTTGATAATGGCCATAATTAGCCGATTCTGGATTAACATGTCTTTAAGTGTTGGACTACAATATGCGTCTGAATTGCTCCCGACTGTCATCAGAGCTCAAGGGGTTAATTTGATTCACATCGTCGGATTTCTTGGTCAAATCGCTTCTCCTTTTATTGCTGGAATTGTAATTTTTTAACGCGTGCAGTTTTAAAAACAAATGGTGGATGAAAAATGGCTTATCTTAATAATGTTTCAATTTTTTAGGGACGTACCGAACCTGCGCTGAGTCTTTTTCTTCTTGGCGCGGTCGCTCTATTTGGAGGAATTATATCATTATTCTTACCGGAAACATTGGGAGAAAATTTACCAAATAATTTAGAAGAAGCTGAAGTCTTCGGAAAGCATCAAAGTTTCTGGAATTGTCCGGTTTGTACCAAGTTAGTGAAAAATGTTTTGAAAATCCTGATTTTCAGGTTTGTACAATTTTACGTGCGCATGTATTCGATTATTATTACCAATAGTCACATACCTGTACTTTATGTAGACCTAAGCTTGTGAACGAAGTAAGCGAAGAAATCTCTGAATCAGTACACCTTCGCGATTCTTTGTTCCGCTCATCTACAAGGGGAGAAGTCATCTTAAGCTTTATCGGGAGTAGGAGTTCCCTAAACAGTTTTGGAGTCAGTATGGAATCTTTAACGGTGGAACAAAGACTAGCTTTGTTGAAAAGGCGATTCACAGTAGCGTAACACCAAGCGCGGGGGCCCTAGGCAACTTTTCATCGGGAGCCCTTATTTAGGCAACGATTAGCAAACTCGTAATAAACCGGTTTCGGCGCAGATAAAATATCAATAAAATAGAACCAATTTGATTCAATTTTTTGCCTAAGTGAAATGAAACAAGCGAGATGAAATATTCTAGCAATTTTTTAAACCTACTGAAACTATGGAATGTTAGGCCAGTACTAGTACTAGCCGGGGCGATTACAATACTTCTAATCGATCGTAATTTAAATACATCCTTTTTTATCCTGCTGGTGGGAGGATCCTATTCTTTTTCAACACTTATTTGGATTTTTTTGGGCACCCAGAAGTATATATTTTATTTTTACCTGAGTTTGGAATAATCTCTCACATTACTACCCTTGAATAAGGGAAAAAAACTAACATTTGGCCAATTGGGAACAATATATGCTATAATAGCCA
>JABASD010006291.1:0-10499 GCA_019776165.1 Pogonognathellus flavescens
CGTTTGTTCTACCGACGTTAGAGTTCTCTTCTCTAGCCTAGATATTACAACTCGTGGCCTTTTAATCGAAAATAAATAATAATAATAATAATAATAATATTATTATTGTCTCTGTTATCATCAGTAGGCACTAGCTACTCTTGGCACCCATACCACACATTCGCAGTGGTTAAAGTCTCTTTCACCACAGCAATTAATATACGAAACAAATTATAGATAAGCAAGCTATTACTAAACTAACCCATATGTGATATATTATTTATTTATAAATATATATATATATAGCACTCACTTCCATTAAAAAGCAACACGCATGAATTGTTAGTTTTAGTTATCAAGCTCATAATCATTTAAATACTTTCATTAGGCCTGAATTCATTTTTTTTAAATGGTCAAATAAGCTTAAATTTTTAATTGTTTAATTTTAATTGGTCATTTGCATATAGGCAATATTATTTCCAAACCACACTGATGAAAACAGTCTTTTATTGCGATTAATTCGCATTCTTTCTCATTCTCACGATGAAACGTTGCATGTGTGTTGTGGTAAATACTGAGGGCAGCCTTGGAGGACATCTTTACAAAATGCTTTCAATCGGTTTAAATGGTTATTTCTGCGAACGCTAGAAGCAGCTGCAATCCCTTCTACTTTTTTGCAAGTACAACTTCAACATAATGATAAAAATATTCTTGATTCGTGATCGTAATCGTAAATCGTGATCTGGATGTGCACGTGTTTTTGGCAAACACATGTTTGGCTGAGAGATGTTGGTTTGTGGGATAGAAAACGTGAGCACGAGGATCTGACGCTTTTGAAGGTTTATTTTGACTCTGTCTCATTAGATCTGAGATCTGACATCTGATCTGACTCATCTGACAGATCAGATTAGTTTTTTCTCATTTCATGTTGGTTGCTAAACTAATTGTTAGTTCAATTCTCTTCATTATTGTATCTTTCTACTTCAATCAGTAATATTAGTTGTCGTTAGTAGCCTGATTTAAATTAAAAATTATGTTACAGTTACTGCAGTATAGTTATCTTTATAGTATAGTGTCAAAGTCTAGTCTAGATCATTAAGCGGTTAAAAGACTGAAAATATCAACCATTTAATTTCTGACAAACCATCCATTCAAAGGTAAACAGTGAACATTTGTTTGATATACTTATTATTATAGATTATAGTGATAATGCCAAATTAATGAATAATAATAATGATCACTTTCGTTAACTTTTTCTGTCATCTGTCAACAGACAACACAATAATTCGCTGACTGACAAAAGTTACGAGCATTAAAGGTGGAACGAGAGGTACATAATATAATGATATCGACAATTTACATGGCATTGTTTGCTTAATGTGATGGTAAGCGTCACGTGTATTATCTTTTAATTATTGGTTGCAGATCTGGACAACTAAATATTGCAATGGCGTCAAATCTACTATCGGATGATGGACTGTGGAGAACTACAGAGCATCGTCAACTAATTATAGACGAAATGTAAGCTACTGGTTTATATCTCTTCTCTGTTTGAATATACATTTATCGTGTTAGAATATCGTTCAGATGTCAGAAGTAGAAAGTAAAATTGTCTGTAGAAAGATTTTCAACGTTCCATTATTGTTTTTGCCTTATTACTTTAAGTCGAATTGTTTTTTTAGTGACGAAGCACGATCTCAGAACCCCAGTTCTTTAACTGCAAAAGAAATGGAAAACAATATATTTTCACGTGCTCGAGATAAAGTGAGTTTCAACTTATTTATTGAACGTTATCTGTATGCCACACTTTTTAGCACAGCATCAATCACAATGATAAATTTATCCGTTGAATTTAATAATATTGTGGGGTGTTCATAGGAAGATTATTTTGGAAATTTAACTCGTCTGACAAATTTGCTGAAGAATGTCACTCTTACACCTCAGACCGTCGCAGTTGAATGTATCCCAAATCAAGTTTCTATCCCACAGGGTTGGCGAAATTTGAAATTGATATTGCCATTGTAGAAATCAAATGTTTACAACTTGATATAAGAGACTGACTTTTATGAATCCGTAATTTTATTGATAATAGAAAATGCAGAAGAAATTGACGATCTAGTCAATTATTTTGGAGGCGTTCATTTGGGAGATCAACCAAATGATATTGAGACCATGCTGTCTAATTTATCCATCAACCAGATGGATATGGAGGACCAACCAACAGTAGATAAAAGTTTATCGCAAAACCAAGATGGAACTTCTGAATCCATAATTCATCAACTGACGCTACAGGAAACACAACTGGGTCAAAATAATCCACGTGAAACTCGACTGATTTGGATTGGAAAACTGGAATGGATGAGAAACTATCAAGGTGCTCCTAATATTATTTAAGAGCCAGCAGAGCTATGTAAACTGAACTCAATTCTAATATAGTATGGATTTCTAGGAACTACCGAAAGTCAAGTAATGGCAATGAGTATTTCTTGTCAAGTTTCCTCTAGAGTTATAAATGGGGAAGCTCAGGTATCGGCAGAAGGATGGCCATCAATTTTGTCAGTTCACCTTATTCCAAAAAGCTTGCTTCATGCTTTCGTCGAATATTTTGCGGATTCTCAGAAAGTCAAGTTTGAGTTACAAAATTGCGAGGCACTATCGTTTTTTACTCACATTTTGTCTTCTGGATTCGTAAGTTTTTATCGGCACCACGGGTGGAATACTTTCAACAACCTGGGAACGACGTTCCGAGGTTGTTGTCGGAGGTAGGGAGGACGCGGAGAAAAAATAGTTAGTCGGCTGATGTTGCTGATGGCGAATCGTCCGTTCTCTGCGGAGGGATTCGAAAAAAATTATAGTACTACCTCATTATACACTTTTGAATACTCAATATGTAACCGTACCCCGACTGTGGTTCCGAGGGCAATTAGAAACTATTCCACCCGTAATCGACACGCTTCAAAGCATAATGTGTAAGTTTTATAAATAGTTAATAAAACCGCAGTGGTATTCTTTTGAGAAAAAATGGATAAACGAACTATTAATTTTGTTGGAAATATTTTTTCCGTTATATTGAATTTTTGAGAACTAAACAAATGATGTTTTATAACGAGTTTAAAGTACTGTATTGTTTAGTTGACTACATTTCAACTTAAGGTTGTGGACATTACCTCGCGGCGCCAAATAACTCGCCCCTTGGGGTAGTAAAAATATGTAATTACTACTAAAATGTTATGGACACTTTTCACTAGTGCGCATCGTTTTCAAATTTTGTAAGAACTGAAAATTACGACAATTATTTCGTTTTTTGTTTTGCATTGTGAGAGTAGGAGAAAAAGTGAAGAATGTTTGGGAACTGAAAAACTCCTATGCTGGAGCACATTCAAATTTTTGACGTAAACTCTGCCAAATTTTTCATGGAGTCTACAACTTTTTTATTGCAAATAAAAAGTGAGTGCAACAGTGGAAGCGCGGGAGGTTTGTATGAGGAAAGTCTGTCAGGCAGAATTTTATTTGTGCGGCGTCTGGTACCAAGCATCTTGGTTCATGCATCTTGAGTTTTGGTATACTTAAGTGCGTCCTGCATGAATGCAAAACCCCAGTTGTTGGGATTTTTTTCTCGCTACTCATGCCCACGACCTTAAGACGGAGCAGTATTACCCGTGCAATTTTCATGCACTTCTAATGCAATTCCCGTACCATTCGATGATTTCTCTGGAGTGGAAAATTTTCACACCACGTTTTGAAGCTACATACATATGTTCTGTCATAATGTGCTCATTTATTTTTTCGAAGAAAAACAGGAAGTCTTAGAAATATGAAGCTTAGAAGTCTTCTAAGACTTTCTGTTTTTCTTCTATAAGTTGGCGTGTTTTCAAAAAAAAAGATTAAATTATGATAGAGTAAATATATGGCTTCAAATCGTGGTTTAAACATTTTCAATTTGACTTTCCACTCCAGAGAAATCATCGAATAGCACGGGAATTGCATGGAAATTGCACGAGTACTATCGCTCCTTCTTAAACATACTTATACAGACAGCTTCCTAAATAATAATATTTTTTTCGTAATAGGCAGGCAGTGTTCATTTTACGGGACCGCGAAGAACCACCATCACTGAAGTTAAAGTTGCCATACTTCTATACATCACAACTTATAATACTTTCATTGGGTTTATCCCTAATGATCAATCTTCTTTCATCAATAGAATGACAAATGCGGTTCTACAGAAAAATTTGCTTTACCAGCCGCCTCTAGCACCTCACCATCGGCAAATCATCTGGCATGGAATTGTCGAGTACCAAGAGAAAATCATGGGTAGGTTTAAAAGTGCATTGTCTGTATGAGAATAGAGAATAGAACTCGCTATTGAATGTTTATTGGGGATATTATTAAATGCTCTAACGAATCGAAGTCGCTTCATGAATCGGATGCTTACGAATAGGGTACTTAAGTAGTTAATAATTATTCACAAATTATCGAATCATCCGATGAAGAAAATATACAGAGGGGATGATATATTGCAAGTAAACAACATAATATTATGCATTACGTGTATTTTATAAAAAATGAAATTATGTAATCTTGTTATTTTATTTAGGTAGTAAACTTTGTTTGACGTAGAAATGTATATATACGTATTGTCTGAGATGTACTAATATTTAATTTTACATTAAAATTGGCAGGTTAATTAATAAACTCCCCGTCGCATTTATATTCCTGCTGCTTCTCCGACCTAAGTATTCATTTATGGTTTAAGACTATTAAAACAGATGCTTTAAATACTTACCGATTCCGACTTACGCACCGATTCAATTTTCTTCGTTCCGGAAAAGACTAACCATTGTAGAGGTTTCCTTGTTTCCTATTTGTTTATCAGTTTAATTGTCAAAATCGGACATGGATATTTTGATTATTTTCTGACTGCAAGCATGCATTACATGCAGTAGGCTGCCGGCTGCAGATAGGTATCCGATTGGAACGCATCCGTTTCTGAAATGTGCTAAGCTAATCTATTATTTCTCTGGATTGGAAAGTCAAACTGAAAATTCCATTCATTCAGAGGAAGCTCAAGCTAATATGCTCTTTCATAATGCCCCTTTAATTATTTCGAGAAAATGTCAATTGTAGAAGGAAAACAGGATGTCTTATAATATGAAATTCTTTCGAATCAGATGTAACTTGAATAGATTTCGTTATACCCAATTAGATAGCGAGCTCTAATCTGTATGAAGTAAGAATTTGACACCCTGAGCTACAGCAATTTTATAAAATTTTCTAAAGGACCATTAGGATTGTCAGAAAATGTCTCACGTCGTCTTCCGTTCAAAGTATCATCCAATGTTGTCGGTGTCAGTGGAGAACCTCAAGTAACTGCAAAGGAATGGCCACCGAAAATGTTAATGCAGTTGATTCCTAAAACCGTATTGGCAGACTTAGGTGGTGACTATTTTAGAGATTCTAAGACCGTTTTGTTTATGTCGCAAAAGTGTGGAGCACTCGACTCATTGACTGGCGTTATGGGCTCTGGTCTTGTAAGTTTTGTTCCTTTGTAATTTTCTAAAGACTAATAATTAAGGTTCGGCAAGGGTTACGATATTTACATGAAACTGTTTGTATCCTGATTAGGCGGGCTGCATTCATGTTCGGGGATTCCAGAATCCGTTTTGTCCTATCAAAGTCCTGATTCTTCTGTATTGCAGAGACCGAAACGCTTTCCTTGGATTCATTCCAAATGACCAAAGTGAATTTGTCGAACGCATGCGGACCGTGACTCAAACGGAGAAAGATAAACAAGTGGTTCCACACAATAGTCCGGTATCTTCACCAATGGTACAACCGCCTCCTGATCTGCAGCTTACTCAACAGTCACAACCATTTTCTACCAGTCATTTGTTACAGTTCCTAGTCCAACGGCAGCTTGGATCAAGGCCTAGTTTTTTCCCCGACTAAGTATTATCAATTCAAGTCCGGAGGCGAAACAACTACAAATATTATTCTGAACCCGTTGTTAGTCAATAATTCAACCTCCCTTTGCCAAAATTTTTTAATGGACGAATCAACCTATTCGGTAATGTACCGGCGATGAAACTTGCGTCGAAGTTTTACACACTTCAGCGTACAACTGACAACTAACCCGTCAGTACTTCAACAACTTGATGAGATTAACGTTGAAATGGATAAAACTTGACAGAAGTTTCATCGCAGGTACATTTTCGAATAGGTCTATTGAGAATTTTAAGTGGGTTACTTACAACCACCAACTTTAGCTTACAAGTATTTTTACATAATCAATGTTTTTGTTTTACCCCTTCTTAGAAATATCATTAGTTACCGCACATTCATTGGTTAGTAGAAAATAAATAAGAAGATTAAGAAGATAAATAAGAAGTTTACAAACTATTACTGTGGGGTTTTATTGTAAATACACACGATTGTGTGTTGAAAATAAGTGATTAAAATTGTCAAACATAATTATGTTAATTATACAAGTTTATTTTGAGTCTTAAAGATACTTTAAGTTATCAAGTTCTCGTTGCACATTAAAATTAAGATTATTATGTATTCAGTTGCGTTAAGTTGTAGTAGCATAATTATTATATTGTCAGCAATGAGTGTAGAGTGCGGTCTCTAAAATCTACACACTCTCATGCCGGTGCATAAAAATACAGTCTCTCTGTCAGTCGGGTCAGAGGTAGGATGAAATGCAATAAATCTAAACTGCCAATGATATTCATGTACTTAAGTACTTAGCTGATTTTGATAATTGTGAAAGAATTATGAAGTTTATTTTAATCAAATTTCAGTTTTTCATTTATCAATGCTTTAATTAGGTTATGGCAAGTGAGCTGTAAACAGGAGTAAAAGTAAATCTGAGTGACACATCTGACGCATGGGAGAATGAATGTAAAGTAGATATGAAGTTGTGACAACTAAAGTTTTGTACTGTATTATATCTATACATTTATTGTTAAAGCAATATATTCAATAATCCTTTACAGGTTAGATACTACATGGCAATATTGCGTACTTTATCAGATTAATACATGCATCCCATCTTTCACATCACAAGCAAAATAAAAATGATCCCGTTTGACAGTATTAAAAGAAGCATATCGTTATCAGTGAGTCGATCGGAAGCATATTATATCGTTCACATTTAAATTACGCATTATAAGTAATGAAGGAGCTGCAGTATCTGTAAAATAATAACAATGAAATCTACTAACAATCATGAGATAATTAATTACAAATGAAATGCTTATTTTTAACACTTGAGAACATAATACTTAAAAATGTAATTTACAACTACAATCTCTTCTACAATTTACAGCAATGAAATTATTTTCTGTATCATATCTTCCAGGAACAGACTTCAACTCTCTGCAGACTCTGCTCTTTTCCAACTTCATTGTCCTTGTTTCAATAAGCGAATCATTTCCTCCATTTTATTTAAGAACAGGGAGCACTAATTAAGTTCAAACAAACCGATAATTAATGAAATGACCCATAACAAATGGTAATAATTTATTTTTCAATATAAATAATTAGTTATGTAAAACTATGCTTACAACAGCTTCAGTTTTGAACCGGCACGAAAATACGTGCGGTTGGGCTTCTCCTTCCGCGTAATCTATAGCCGGCCAAGTCGCTGCCTTCGGCGAATCTTTGACAGGTCCAATCTTCAGATACTTCGTCACCAGGTGGTTACACGCCAACTTCTTGACCCCTTCTCTAAGCATTATTATACGGATCTTGACTACCGTTTGGTCCATTAGGATTTGGATATTGCCCACGCCTCTTTCCAACCACTCTTTTTTCTCAGTATTGAAACGAAACAGTTTCGCTCTTTCGTCGAAGAGTATTTCTTCAGTGAGTATAGTTGTGTAGGTAGGTGTTGTGGGTTCTATCCAGACGGGAGTAAATTGTTTGGTCGGAATGAATGACTCCGGATCCGTATCGCTCTCATGATGATCTTCACTGTCTGTGGCCGCATCCTTTTCTGACTGGTTTTCGGTGGACCTCATCATTGTCTTCCGACTTGGTCCGGCAACAACGTCTACAGACTGGCCTTGTTGTGTTCCGGAAACAATGTTTTCTCTTTCCTTCTTAAACAATTCCTTTACCTTTCTTCCGAATCCTTTTTTAGGTTTCTCTTGAGTCGGGCGACCTTTGCGAACCGACTTTCGCAGATTGTACTTCTTTAATTGGTCCATTTTGCGAACGGAGTCTTTCAGGAGAGGAAATATTTGCTAATTATACTGGCTGTGTGATAAATGTACTACTTGCTGGCAGAAAACTACAAATTTATAAAAACTTTACTAAGACGACACTTTAAAGGTGAGCTATAATATTTAGTTGACTAGCAGAAGGAAGTTGAATCCCCGACGAACAAATTGGTTGTGTAGTGATCTGACTTGAGTGGCTTGTCTCTTCGTTTTTGAGCAACGTGGAAGCTGTGAGCGTGGAAAATGTCGGACTGGCGACACACTTCTTTCCTCACTCGTGCACGAGTTAACCTGCAGTACGACCATGACCTGTACTCCGGTTCATGCCATTGATGCTTGTTGTGTAGGTTAGCTTGCCTTGTCTGATGGCCACCTTGTAGTTCCACACTTCGACCGTCTTCGCAGAGCCACGTCATGCCTCAAAGCAAAATCCCAACCACGAGGGCACCACGATTCGTACGGTCAGGTGATCCGCTATGATAGGCAGAGGTCCAGGTCGACAGGTCAACAGCGAATTTTTAAAGTGGGAAGAGAATAACCTGGAAGACTGACACATTGACAGTCTACCTACAGTGCAGGTTGTACTGCAAATCTGTAAATCAATATGAATGTTCATTAACAGAGTGTAGAGTGCGGACTCTAAAACCTACACTCTCTCATGCCGGTGCATAAAAATACAGTCTCTCTGTCAGTCGGGTCAGAGGTAGGATGAAATGCAATAAATCTAAACTGCCAATGATATTCATGTACTTAGTACTTGACTGATTTTGATAATTGTGAAAGAATTATGAAGTTTATTTTAATCAAATTTCAGTTTTTCATTTAGTAATGCTTTAATTAGGTTATGGTACGTGAGCCGTAAACAGGAAGTAAATCTGAGTGACACATCTGACGCATGGGAGAATGAATGTAAAGTAGATATGAAGTTGTGACAACTAGATACATTTTGTAATTGTAGATACATTTTGAGGATAATTTAATACAATTTTAATTGAAATTATTACTTTATCTTTGAGATCATGCGATATGTTTCCATTAAATTGACAGGTGATGAAGGAGGGATATGGAGCAGAAATTCCAACACTCACACTCTCGATCAAAGTCTCAATGATGTGCATTCACTATACATTGCAATCTGTGAAAACTCTAAAGAACCATTCAAGTCAACTTTGTCGTTTGGACGTCCACAGCGTTTTTTCATGGATCGAAATCACACGAAGTTAATGCCGTGAATTTTCGACTGGTTGATGTTGATGAGGATTGGAGAAGTATGTTTCTTATTTTACCAGCCTGCGGTTTTAATTTGGAACATGGTGTAGCACATAATGTACTGAACTACTGAATCTACTTCGTTTCTGGTGTATTTTTCATGCTGCTCTTAGGAAAAGCCATACTATTTTGTCATATGCCATATTTCTGGCAATAATTAAGTCTGAATATGTGACGTAATTGCAATAAAAAGTAGCAATCTTACCATGATTAAAAAGAACCAATATTTATCACCAAATTAATAAAGCAACACACAATTATCAAAACAAGGGCAGGGTTTTTACAAAGATAGGAAATAGCTTAACTTAAAAATCAGGAGAAAAACATTATATTGTATTTCATCATGCAAAACAAAGAGAGAAGAATATTATGCTTTCCTGAAATTCCTTAATATTGTTCTGCCAAAGACGCTTTTATTTCTGCAACTAAGTCTTTAACGCTCTTCACTTCAAAACGGTTTCTGACTTCCAGAGATAATACCTATGCATGCATTAAAAAAATCAAAAACATTTAGCATTTTTTCAATTACTATTATTGGTATTTCATTTCAGTGAATAAATTATTATATTTGACATAATTTCAAAGACGTCACAAAAACATAATTGACTTGCTAACCTTAATTTGGAGCATTAATGATGTCAAGTTGGAAATAAGTTCCACAGAGAGTGGATTTTGTACCATAGGTCCACTGGGTTTAAAGTTCTGCGAACAGACAATTAACTCAGCTTCTTCTTTACAATGCATTCGGACATTTTTGGGGATAATAATAGGACTAGGGACTTCTGGATAATAATACTGAATTCGTTCAATATACACGGTCAAATCCTTATTAATGGTTTCCACATCGATTACACAGCAAGCGTATTTCAATCGGAAGTCACCATTCTTCGGTTTAGAATAGGAATGCACTACTTCTGCCTTGACATTCAGTTCCTTCAATTCGTAAATCTTTTCTCGTTTGCTTTTCAGTAGTTTGGAAAGTCGTACCTACAACATTGAGGAATTAGTAGCATGTTATTTCATAGG
>JABASD010006292.1:0-10498 GCA_019776165.1 Pogonognathellus flavescens
TTTACTCGAGTTATCGTGGTGACAGACCGACAGACCGACAGACAGACAGACAGACGGACAGACATATCGGGCACATAAGACCTCGTGAGGTCTAAAACGATTTACACACATCGGGTTCAAGCTCTTAAAGTTCCAAAAATACAATTTTTTGCAGATTTGCATTTCATGAAAGTGAAAAGTGTAGAAACAAAGTAACTCAGTACGGGAGACTAAACTGGGAAGGGTTCAAATGGAGCGGGAACCTCAATCTTTTGTAGCGGGAATGAATCTGAACGAAAAGTGGAATGAAACGACTCCGAAACTCCGAAAATTTCGTGAATATCTGAACTCAAACTGAATAAGCATTTATAAAACCGTATCGTTTACTAAATATGAGAAAAGCTCAAATCTCGCCTATTAACAAAATTCGGTATTATAACTTCGTTTTGTTAATGTTGATTTGTTTTTAAATGGTAAGTTTAATTCGCATTTCTCAAGTCACAAATCAGCACAATAAAAACAAATAAATTCTCTTCCTCAATATTTTGTATTTTAAAGTGTCATCTGAATTCCTATCATCAATCAATAATTGTCAATTGTATATGTTTGTTTGTGAGTTTAACTAATCATTTTCTTTAATTTAACTGTCTTAGAATTGTAGCATCCGCAATGCTGAATGTAAATACGAACGACGGTGTGATGTTTGATGTTGATGTGACTGCCATTTCTATTCCCTATTAAATTGAGACAAGATAACCCGCAACTTTTTTCTGGTTGATAAAGCAGCAAGATCTAAATTAAGCTCACAATGGATACCATTCTTCAGTCGGATATTGACATTTTGATTCTTCGTAAGTTTCAATTATTACAGTACATGAAGATGTAAAACTAATTGTACCAAACTAATTTTACATGTGACTATTATTATGATTTAAGGACATTTGGCGGCGTACAGTTGCACAGAAACTGCGAAGTCGCTTATTAAAGAAAAACCCGAGCTTCGTTTTTATGTTCAAATGCAAATGTCAAACAATATGGGACCTTTGCTGGGTGGTTGTACCCCCGCCACAGATTCTATTCAAAAACTTCGGGGAACGCAATTAGTGCATGCAAGCCTTAGAGATGTAATTATGGAATTTTTTTATGCTAAATCTATCGGTAAGCCAGTCATTTTTCTTCACACATATCTATCATAGGAATTTTCAATGTTTATAGTAGGTACATTTGTTTTCATTGATGTAATTTCTTTTGTGTTCCAGTTAAACAAATGATCGAGCGAATTATATTTGAATGGCAAGCTCTACGGTTTGATGATGTCGGTTTACTCGATTCGATGACAACTCATTTGAAGTCTATAAGTAAACTAATGGAAAAACTATGGAAGGAAAAGCCTGAAACTTTCGATCAAAGTACATCTACATCGGAAGATAATATTTTAATACCTATTACTACAGCTGATGCTGAAGTCCAAACAGTAGAAATGGAAGATGAATCAGTTCAGATAATGTTTTATAATAATTTACTATGCAATACAAATTTTCAAGAGAAGATTGCTGATTCTATAAATGAACAGTTGGCATATCCGCAAACTACAAGTAAGCCGTTTTGGAAAAATGTAAACTATTTTACTTGCTGATACTTAATTGTAAATTAATTACTAATATTTTTACTGCAGGAAATGAAGAGGTTGTTGTCAAAAAGGTATGTTCTAAAACTGAGTCTGAAATTGACTCTTTTTTAAGAGAGATGCTGCAAGATACAGACACGGATGGAACTGAATGTGATGTTGGTTCACCGCATGGTGCTATTGAAGACGTTGAGCTTACCGAACAAGCTTTTGTTAACGTCGAGCAAAATTTCATATCCATGTTTAATGACGCTGAAAGTCTTATTCATGTAAATAAAGCATCAGTAGTGCCTGTGGTCCCTAACCTAATGCGCGTAAGTTTTACAATAGTATGAGTTTAAAAAACTGGGTTTCTTATCCACAATTTTTGACCATTTTTTAAAATTTTGTAGAGTTCTCAAAAACAACAACTTGATGTGGTGGAAATGCTTACAACCCCAAAGAAAATCGACGTTCCTCTGCCGAGCGTAATTAGAAGTGATAAGAAGGGTTCCGTCAATCCTGTCTATATTAAAGAAAGGTTTATATCCCCTGAAGGCCAAAATTACAGTGTGAAAACTTTCAGTGGTGGTTTATCTGACTGGAATAAACTTGGTCGGAGAAGCATTAAACCTAATATTCCAATTCCAGTTTCCACTAGTACGAGTACAAATAAACGCAAAGCTAAATTCGCTACACCTTTAAAGTTGACTTCAGTTAATGCTGTCACCTCTTCTGGCTGTTCTCCAATGCCCAATTCGGTCACGGCTAAGAAATCTGTGGAAGTCATAACTCAAAATTCTAATTCGCCAAATATTAAGTTTGCAGTCAAGTCAAAGCCTCTTGACTGTCCTGATTTAGAGGATGGTGAAATCGACATTGATAGTGAAATTGAAGTTCTTCCACCACCACAAATCCCCTCAAGTACAAAAAAGTCAACTGTGTCTGTGCCCACGACTGAACTATCGACCAAAACTTTTCCTACTCCTTCGACCTCCACTCTACTTATGAAACCCCCTCAGCACTTTACTTCGGTAACAAGTTCTCTGACTAATTCGTCAACTTATTTCTCGCGAATGCCGTTAACGCGACCTGTAGCTCCAGGGGGTCTTCAGACACACATCAGCCCCATTAAGATTCTCAGAACTACCCCAAAACCGTTGCTGCAACATTCTGTACTCTCTCCGCTGGTAACGAAAACTTCGGGAGAGCAAACACCGGAAGTTGTTTTGGCTTCCCCAAAAGTGAATAGCGAAAATAAATCAATCGTTGACAAACCTAAATATTCTCCCATCACTCCAGCGACTCCAGCATCAGTGAATCCTACCTTACCTTCCAGCAGCACAATGAGCCCTTTTCTTAGAAAATTGGTAGCGTCGGCCCAGAAAGCGAAATCTGGAACGGTTGCTGAAATTGCAATACCGAACAAGAAAAGTTATAGTACTCCTAGAAAAAAGAATTTTGTACGCAATTTGCAGTTTAAAACTCCCCCAAGTTTAGGTAAAGCTGTAAGTAAGTGCGACACATTGACCAAATCTGCAGGAGAAATACCAACTAAGGAAGATTGCTCATCTTTGCCTGGAATCAGAAGTAAAAAGCGATTAGAATGGTCGGATGCATTAGGCAAAGGTAAAGAAGTTGCTGTAGATAAAAATGATCCTATTATGAACATTATTAGTTTTCCAAATATTGCAAATAAAGTGCTTCAGGACAAACAGCCGACACCCCAACTAAGTGTTAAACAAGAGGTATTACCGATGCCGATACCTCAACCTGTGACTGAAATGCATGCACCAAAATTACTCATTAAAAATAGAAATACCGTAATATCTGTTTCAACTCCAAAAGCAATATTGCCGTCTCCAAGTTTAACCATAATATCTGGACCTGTGATTCAAGATCCCCCGGAAGCAATAAAACCGCTTAAAACAAAGGCAGTTTTAATGTCACAGAAAGCACCTGTAAAACCAGCCGTAATGCCCCCACCTGAGATTTCACCACCACAGATTAAACAGCCGGATAATCTTAAGCGAAAGAAAAGCTTAACTCCGCCAACTCCGGCGAAGAGAGGTCGAAAGTCAAAAAGGGTTAAGGAAGCAGAGGCTGCTAGGTCAGAAGCTTGCAATGCTGTTATTCCTGTAGGAAAAGGTCAGGGTCGAGGTCGTGGAAGAACCCCTAAAAAGAAGCATTCTGGTGTGAAATCGCCATTGAGAAATATTCTTCCTAAACCGGCTCCAGGAAGCGATGTATCCCCGGAACTTCCCAGTGTGCAGCAACCTTCAAATACTATAGTGAACTCTTCTTCAAATTTTATTCTGGTTCCTCAAAGTCAGTTCCCGTCTTTTAGCAATATATTGTCGACAACGGCTGGTTCATCTAAAGTGTCTAAAGTTACGTTCGGTGGACCTAGGCCTGCTCTTATTACCCCGTTGGCAACACCGTTAAAGAACAACATTTCACCAGAACTACTTAGTTTACCAAACACTCCTCGAATATGTGTTAGTCTTTCTAATGATTCACAATCAGATATTGAACCAACCCAACCGTTAAAACTGAACTACGAATGTGATACACCTTTCAAGAATATTAGTCAGTTTTTTTCAACACCACTCAAGTCAGGAACTCCGATGACTCCTGGAAAACCAGATAATCCTATCGTAATTGACGAATCCAGTCGAAGTTGTTCGAGGGATAGTATTTTTGATACTCCTGATAAAGATCCCAATGTGAAACCGTTTATTCTTCCTTCCCCCTTTCCACTTTTGAAAGCTGCAATAAATGGTTCAAAATCAAATGTCAATTCTTCTACTGCATCTGATAAAAGCAAAGAAGTTCCTAAAACATTCAAATCCATGATAAAAACGGGATTCAAAGGTAAAATAATCCGCTTCAAGTCATGTAGTGATGCTAAGAATTTCTTTTATATGTAGACATAATATTATATTTACTATGCTAATAAAAATGTCAATGGCAATTTTTTTAAATCCCAACTTTTTAATTTAAAAAGTTTCAGGACGAGAAAAGGAATTGACGATGTCAGAGCATGAAACTGTATTAGGACTACTTCATATGAGCGAAGGCATAGGATCCAGCCGTTCCAAATTGCCGGTGGGGCCGAATGTGACTGAAGCGGCTACGCCAACTAAAGTAAGTTAAAGTTTGCTTAATCGTTATTATGATATTTTCATTGTCAAAAAAAATAGTAGTTAATGATGGAATTCAATTTTTGCTGTCTTACAGGATTTTCAACAACTGCTCGAGAATGCAAATGTGGTTGACTTCTTACAGAATTTTGTAAATTATAACAACAAATGAATGCACAAGAATAATGAATTAAGTTAAAGAGTATGTACATTCTTGAATTTGCATGGAATCCTTAGTTTTGGATTCACGTAATAATTAAATCGTAATTTTTAAAGCGTCGATTTTACAAGCGTTAGTCATGTTATTTCTCTTCGTATTTTAACTGCGTTTGTTTCCGTTTTGAATGAATTGTTAATGGTTGAACTCACCATGCATGTACGAAGTGAGATTGTACGTATCTTCGTTATCGAAATATATTTATCAATATGAATACACGTCAACTTTTGTAACTAACGTAATGTGAAACATAATGAAATTCATAGGTCCTCGATATTAACATTAGTTTACCCTTAATGTTTTGTACCCTTTATATAGTTTTTCAGTTTAAAAAGAGGAAAATCACACACACTTGACACAGACACTTGAACATAAAATAAAGATTGCATAATGTGCCTTTAATTTATGAAACACACATGGTATGGACATTTTAAGTACGAAAAGGCTTTATTTACTGCATTTGTTTCATCTTTCCTTTATTATCTCTCCCTAGATATATCAATACAAGATACATCCCTTGTATACATTCTAGTAAAGTTGCCCTTTCTAAAAAAACTTGAAAAAAGTAAAAAGTACTATGCGCTACATCAGAAGAAGTAGGTGTGAAAAATGGATTCATAATATTTTGTATGATAATGTAGACATGCACACGTACACATATAAGTAACGTGCTAGTCGTATTTAGCACTTGTAGTTTAGTTGCATAGCGGATTACGGTGAAGCAAGAGCCAAATAAAGGCAAATGAATTCATAAACTAGAACTGTGGGATTATGGGAGACCATAGAAAACTGGAAGCTATTAAACGAAATTAGCTGCGAATTATGTATGCACTGTGGTGTTCCATTCCACGCAATACTAAGCTAAAATATCTCTTGTTGTGCACGTAAAGTCTTCCGTAACACTCTCATCGACCAGCTTAGACGTGTATTTCCATTTTAACAGTTTTCACCCGGCTCCCTCTTATATTTCTCTACTTTCACTGTTCTTCCATATACAAAACAAACGCTGCGTCTGTAAATGCTAAATATTAGCTTAAAATACTAAAATGTTGCTTTCGTCTAATTGAGTTAAACCATTTTTTCTTATTCGAATAGTCAAATCCCTTCCAGTCCTCACCGAATAGCCTCATAAACATCGTACGTGTATAAGTAGGTGGGTCTCTGTATTTATGCAATCAACTCCAATCACCGTCATCAACCTTACATAACTTATGGGTGCCTACCTACGCAAAAACTCTCCAGGATCCATAAATACAGCATGTGAACGGGTTTTCTTTGTTGACACCGTTTGTGTGCCTTCTGTTGGTCAACAGCACATTTATAATGCAAGAAGTCCCGAATCCGAACTGATAATAGAAAGCACGTACTACGTGCAAGAGAATATTACAGTATGTATATTTACTATAGCAGGGAATATACTGGAACGGGAACGGGAACTGGTTGCCCGTGCCTAGTAAAAGAGAGAAATGTAAAAGAAGTTTTTGTCAATATCGAAAATTACATGCACTGCAATATTTTATGGTGTGACACGGGATTGCCTGTTTGGTGTCCACTGTCATAGCATATCGTCATCGGGAGCGAGCGACCCATTCTCACAGACACGATATAAGTTTAACTATATTAGTTGTGGAAGAATAATATAGACATTCGTGCCGGAAATGTATTTTGCGTGCAAATTGTAAGCATTGTAGTTGTTGTTTTGCTAAAGCACTCGTTGTTGCTCGCGGTAGTTGCTACTAAGAGTATTTGCCTGGAAATGTGTATGCAAATTCGTTTGTATTTACACTATAAGTAAAGTAGATACCTTGTGTGTTAGGACAGCAGTGAAGTGAATGCTAATCGAGAGGCTTTTACTAGAAGGACAAGTACCATACGACAACGACCATTCGGTTTCGCTTCATTTTAGTCCACTCGTTGTTACTTTACTTTCAGTTCCCGAAGTAGTTCTGTATACACAATACATGTAAGTAGTATATAAGTATTCCCGTGTTGTTTTATGTGCACAGGACTCTCTCTCCAACCTTATTTCTTGGCCCTGGCCCTAGCAGCTCTACACATTGCTCCTCTATTAGCAGTTGACAAGGAAGAAACGATTGAACGGTTGTTGAAAAGCTACTAGCCCACTCCTGTGTGTGTGTTTGGCTATAGAATCTATAGAACTAGAAGGACTATGGGATAAAGCTAAAAACTTTACTGTGTACTTTACACACTACAGTTAGTTAAGTCATTGCATGCATTTCCCGAGAATTCCAGTCAGCAATAGCAGTGGGTTGGGTTACCATTGCCATTATCCAGTATTTTCTCCCACTACTACTCCACTCTATTCCGACTATTTTCTACATAAGCATAAACGTCCATCCATTTCATTTCTCTGGAATATTTCCTTTTTCTCATGCCACGGCAGCAACACCAGTAGTTCCCTATCGTCACCCGAGTTAGCAGAACCTGACCTCTTTCATTTGTCTTCTTCTCCGTCGACATTTAAATCGGGTTACTGGCCTCACCAATAAATATCCGTAAAAATGCGACAGTCTTGGTGTTATTACTTTTACTATTTACTTACTATTAATATCACATAGACAAAACGTGTTTATGTTTGTTTGTGTAGCGAATAATTTTGCAATATTTTATATTCAGAGCCGGGGAAGAGGGAATAGAATTATACAAAGCAAGTTTTTATTAACACCACCGGGAAGAAAAGTGGAAAGTGAAAGTTACAGGGAATTAACATGGAAGCTCGACGAAGCTTCCGACTGCGTCCTGTTAATAACACGGGAAGAATGAATAAAAAATACAAATACTTGAAATCGCCTTGCATTAAAGTCACTTGCTGGTCTCAGATTGTTTTGGGTACTGTAGGGATTCTTGCACAGGTAAGCATGTACGAAATTTACATTCTTTCAGTGTTCAAATCCTTTAGGTAATCTATGTAGTGTTGTAGTATGTGAAAGATATGCTGTGCGATTTCAGGAGAAAAGTAGCTTTCTCTGTGTTTTGTTAACTGAGGCAGAAATAATATTTAATTTATGTAAGCGAATGATTTCATAAATCGTTTGTCGTGTTTAATCTTTTTGTTATAGATCGTGATTTTGTGCCTGGCTCGACGAGGCTATGCTGATGACTTAGCCGGTTGTGGCATTTGGATTTCTATGGTTCAAATGCTTGGAGCGGCTTTCACTCTTATGGCTGCAGAAGAACCTTTGTATTATTGGTAAAACGAATCCTTCTGATTTGAATCTAAATTATTAGAATTACTAGAAGGGCTCGTACAGTACTAAATTCGGGGATTCTACATTTGTTTAGTAATAAAGATGGTTTATGTCTACATTTAAGTATGTTGTTTATGTAGGTTACACACTGCCATGGCTTTCCATATCGTCGCTGTGCTCAGTTTCTACGCTCTTGGATCTTACATCGTATGGTTCTCTTTGCCAACTTTGAAAAACCTCTATGACCCAACAGAATATTGGAGTAAGTCCATAATTTCACATGTTTTTGTAACTTGAGAATTGTTTTTTGGTTATAATTTTATGCAATTTACATTTATCCTCATTACAAATCACATGAATGTGTTTTCATTCTATTTTTAATGAAAATCAGATCCATATACTCAGGCTGAACTGGATATCATGATTAGCTGTTCGGTAGTACTGGCAGTTTGTTGCTTATTAGCGTTGCCAACAAACAGTTTCTTGGCTTTCGCCACAGGACGACCAGTATGTTACGGACATCGTAAAGATAAGGTGAGTTTGTATTATTCTTTTGAATCGTTTGAATCAGAACTCTGTGAAGCTGACAGAAATGGTTTTATAATTTATGTCGTGTTGTATGTTTAATTCAATTCAGAATTCACGCAAATCTTCGACGGAACGTTTGGATGCGCTGAATAAAAATCGTGCTCATCATTCTCTTCCGCCAAGCAATGTGTATTCAGATTATCCCACAGCTCATGCCAGTACTTCTACCAGCCCACACGGACAGTCGGCGAAAGAGAATTGCTGAGCTCATCATTTTCAGAACGACAATAAATAACAAATAAAATAACTCAACAAGGAAACGAGATTCTCTTTCTCCTGTCATGAAATCATATCCGCGTATGTATTCTCCATGACTTTCAGCAAGGGCAATCTCCGTTTTTCAATTTGCAGTAAGCATTAAATAAACTGATGCATGATGCTAATGTTACATGTGTAGGAACAGTATATGGTACGTATGTAAGTTCATGTGAATGATGTCAAATTCTAATTTTGCTCTATAAGAAATATAACAAGTATTCATACTCTCTATGTAATTCATGCAATAAGTGCAATGAATTTTTGTGCGTAAAAAATTTACATTCTGAACAAATTGCAAGTGTGTAGGCTATGGACATTTGTGTAGTAATCAAGTATTCAAAACTTGTTTGTAATTTTTTTCAAACTTTTGCTTGGTATTAGGTAATTATTGTCATTGCGTTAAGAAATTAGTAAACTGGACAATTTGTGTGTAATTTCAATATCATTACTTGTGTTGCAAAGGAATAATACAATTTATAGTAATTAGAAGAGACAGATTCCTTTTTAGATTATAAGCTTGCATTAAATTCTTCATAACTATGATTTGTTTGTCTTTCTCATATGAAAATTAAGTAATGATTTACTTTATGTATATATTTGTAATCATAAGATGAATCCAACGCAATGGATCCCTTTTACTAAAGATATTACCCATACATTACTAATAATCTGATGATGTTTGAACCAGTCTCTTTGCTTCATTTGTAAAGCTATAAAAGAGTATACATACATGCAAGCTATTACAATAATTAACTAGGCTTGATTTCTGAACTAGTAAATAATATTTACCCTTTTTAGACCATTTACTATTGATAAAAGTTCAAGTTAGCAATCTATAAGATGAATGAAAATACGTGATGTACAATTTACTAGTAATTAGTTAATGCACATACTACACAGTTCTGTGGTAAAATTGGTTGATTTAACTAATATCTATGCAATGCACATACTTTAATGTTGTTTGTGTGAATGTCTCATGTTAGATGAAATATTGGTTGTTAAAGAGTTGAATGAAGCATTAAAATTCAGTTTGTGATACACCAGTTTACATAGAACTGCATCATTTTGTGATTTTACACCATTTTTCATACTCAGGCTGTCAAGCTGATTATTTTCTGACGTGTGCCAACAAATTCATCTGTTAAAAAAGTTGGTACCATTATGTAGTTTTTGCACAGATTGTGCTTTAATTTTGCCTATAGATAAAGTTCATGGAATAGCAATACAGATTTTATACCTTGCTATTCCTTTGTGAGATGAATCATGGGGAGGAATCTCGAATGAAAATTGGAACATATATTGTATTGTGTCATGTCGCGTTTTTCCTGTCATTTGCATTTGTAAAAGATCAATTGAATGTATCTTTTCACTGTGGACATGCATCAAAGATGATAACGCCCTCTTTATGTACTTTTACTGCATGATGTGGGTATACGAAATGTTATAATTTGTAGATTAAAACTCAAATTTTGATCATAAGATTCATCGGTTTCATGTA
>JABASD010006293.1:0-10497 GCA_019776165.1 Pogonognathellus flavescens
TCTCTTGGCATTTCGTAAGATTTATTCTGACAAATGAATACAAAGAGTGGAGTCGAGTTTGTTACTCGAACCTGACGGTTGGTCCCTCTGAGTATTGCTTTGAATGCTTTGCTTGCTTTTTCAGCCAAAGCGTTCAAATTATTTTATTAATTATACTTCAAGTAAAACGAGTTGGCTTAAGCACTCGTTTTTATTTACTTTTCTAAATATTAAGCATTTGTCCATTCCCTCTGTGCGAGCTACAAATACAGTGAATGATCTTTGGTTCCTGACTAAATCAAAGGTATTAATTAATTGAATTAATTGAAATTAGGCTTTATTGATTTACTGAGCGTTCACGGCGGCAGCAGTAAATCAAAAGCTCATCTCTCATCGTAAGGTTTAATTATTATTCAAGACAATATTTGTCAGGTTTTACTTGTTAATGAACATAATATTATACTGATCAATAATCTGAGTTAGTAAAGACCTCCTCATTCCAAGTTTGAAATAGTCTACGCTATAGATATTATTCTTATTAGCTACATTCATACAGATAGAGTCCATTTATTCCTTACAACTTCTTACACAAAGTTGGTAAATGTAACTTTAAATTAAATGCACGTTTCTGTGGGAATTAAACTTCCTAGATGGGAGTGTTATTAGGTTTTAGCTTTATTACAAAAAAGAAGCAGTAGCATGAACAATGTTTTAACTTAAATCGTGAGAACCGCTAATTACATGTTTACAGTTGATTTGATATAATCATTTCTAACTAAATTTTGTAAAATTTTCCTACTGCAATTATTGTTTTATATAAAGTTGTAGTAATATTTTCTTATTAATGTTAATCTTGAGTAGCTACTCGCAAATAAAGATAATAGTTGTCGTCGTTATTCGATAACGAAAATACCTTGTAATTTTTCATTTTTTTCCCACAGATAACTAACCTCAAATAGTCAAAATACATAAACAGTAGTATATTTTTCTGTTAATTTTAAATGTAATTTTTATATAGGTGGGGAAGTCGGGAAGTGTCAGCAGAGATCTTTCGTTTGTAGATATAATCAAGACTCTCGTTTAGGTAAGTGCATTTATTAGAAAAAATGTATTTGACTTATTTTGACTTGTGAATTCCAGTTTTATCTTTGTTTTTTGAAGACTTCTTATTTGAATACAATGTTATATAGATTTTAACAAAGACAAAAAACTGTTTTAACTTTTACTTGCATTGAAATGATCTTACTTCGCTTTAAGGGCTTCCGAGTTCCATAATTTGACAAAATGACATAATTTCATCTTATTGTAATTTTCAAGAGACTTGGTGATGGATTTTATTCATTAAGTTTTATAATTTCTTATTACAAATTGCTTACTTCACCGCAAATTTGGGTCGTAATATTTATGCTAAACAGTTTTTTCCAAAAAAGTCTAATTCCTCCAAAATGTGTTTTTCTAGATCTCGGATTTCTGCAGGGTTGCTAAGCAGTCTTCTATCAATTTGTAAACTCATGTTAAAGAAATCCCCCTCGCCCAGCGACGCAACAATTACCCCTGAAAAATTCAACAGAAATTAGCTCATTAAGTTTCTCCTTCCGACTGTGTGTATCATTATTGAAATGTAACTTCAGTGACTACATCAAAAAATTAAAAAGTTTGTGCTAAACAATTCAAAGCATTTCAAAAATATGTAATTCTTCATTCATTTAGCATATTTAATTTTAGCCAAAGTCATTTAATATCTATATTAAATTCCGACGCAATATTATTCTTCGAATCAGTAGGTCGTGAATTAATTTAAATGTAACATTAGATTTTAAATTTAAAAAAATTTAAATCCAATTGTTCAAAAACAGACATGAAGGTCAGAACTAATAAAAACGTGTTGCTAAATGCAAGTTTTTATTTACAGCATTAAATTTTTTACAGGAAAGGCTAAACATGGAAAACATAACATCATTTATAATATTGAGTATGAACATTTATTATAGTCAATGCCGATTGTTCACGCATTACGAAACTTCATGTTACGATTAATGATATTGATATTATTGTTGGCGTGAGAAAGGAATGGGAAAATGTCAACTTCTAATGAATGATGTACACCATTTGTAATTAGCTAATTATTGAGCAGGGGACAGTGCTCAATTTTGAATGTTCATAGTCGACATTAAAAAAATCTTACCAGCGTTGGTCCGGTTTATTGTTATATCATAGTAAGTAGCTACGTCTGTCAGCCCAAACCACTTTGCTTCCCCGGGTGGCAAAGGTAGGCAAGAAATGCAAACGGAAGTAAACATGTCATAATAAAGAAAACGTTTCACCCAGTGTGGATACACTTGCGTAGTATAGTTCGCTAAATTCACCAGTGTGGTGTGGGAGAAAAAGGGGTAAACTTGCCGAATTCGTCTATCAGTGGTTTGAATTCTTTTCTTGATGTCTGAGAGTGTAATGGGACTTCTAAAAGCCAGCAATGTGCTCCTGAAATTCAAGCACGCAAATTTTTACAACATTTAACAATAAAAAAATAACTTTTGCATGTGTATTTTATTCAGCCAATATCAACTTTAGCCCATTCACATAGGAAAGATTGAGAGTTGGGTGGTGCAGGGCAAGAAAAATTAAAATGTAGCATTAGACTTTATTTTGTTATGAACTGAGGCTGAGGCGGTTTTGCAAAATTAGTAAAATTTAATATCTATCCAATGATAATAATATATTGTGGTGTGAGCAGCGATGATATTCAACTGCAATTGGAAAAACTTTGATATTTAAATACTTTATGAAAATATAAAAAAATATTATCATTGGAAACATCTAAATGCATTCAAACGATAAAAAAACTTTAAAAACAATAAAACAAGTCAACTTAATTTTTTTTAAATTGAATCAAGGACCAAAATTAGTAAGTATCTTAAGATACTTTATGCGAATAGGTTGTGTGTCCGTCTGTCTGCACGCACGATAACCAAAGAACGGTTTGATATTTTGGCTTGCAATTTGCTACACTTAATCTAGTGGTTCATAGGAAAGCCAAGTTCGAAGTTGGGGTCAATCGGTCAACTCCTTCACGACCTTTGACCTTTTATACTAAATACTGTGTCAACGCACCCTGCACATTACATCACTCTGAATTTTAAATGCTGCTATGTCAATTATCCTAATGTTTGAAATAGAAGGCCGCCAACTTTTGAATTGGGAGACAGACAGTGTTTGAATACTTTGAAAAAAGATAATTCGTGTTTTTAAATAGGATTTAACCAGATAGTTATACTGATACTGCTACTAACACGTAGTGTTAGAGTTGATCTGATGATGTCACAGTTAAGTTTATTGTGTTGAAGTTCATAAAACCCTTACGATACTTTATTGGACCGTAGCAAATGGTTTATTAATATATAAAGAGGAATGATTTTCCATAATCAAATATAAAATAATAATTTACTTTAAAAACCTAAAAATAAAAATATAATCATTAAAAACAAGAAATATCTAAATGCACTCAAAAGGTTAAAAAGCTTTGAAAACAATAAAACAAGTCAAAATAATTTTTTGAAAAGTGAATCAGGGACCAAAAAAGATATAAAGACAGTTTGGGATGGCCCATCAAATTATCAATTGTAAGAGTAACGCATTAAACTGATTTTTTCTTCTTCAAATATTCCTTAAATATAATTTTTAGTAATTCAAATTGAAGTCTAAAAGAAATGGAAATAGGCGGCACAACATTAAAGTTCCATGTATTTATCTGCTTCTAGCATCCATAGAATAGTATATAATACACAAAACCTACAGTGATTACTGATTACAAATATTAACAGCAATGAAAAACATTCGAAAAGCAGACAAACAATTCGGCTTATTGCGTTACTCTTATAATTGTTAATAGTAACCGCTCATGTCATTGATGACGTCGTTTTGTTTGCAGAAGTTTAGGAGATACAGCTGAATGAAAGTTATGTAAACAATCCCAAAGACATACAATGCTTGTTTGAATTTTTCCTCAATTCATTTGCCTCAAATTTAATGCATTTAAAAATATTAAGCGGAAAAAAATTTGTTTCCAGTTAAAAAGTCACTCACGAGTTATTGGTTAATTTTTCCGTGTGGTTTGCCAGAGCAACGGGATAGATTACATTCATTTCTTTTGGAACAGTGAGATTTTTTTCTAGCATCATTCGTTTAATTCCCCCGGTTATCACATTTATCACTACGCTCATTGTTGTAACATTGTATTGAGACTTGATTTGTCTGAAGATGTTTTTATGTATTGGCTCAGAGTACCACAGTTCGTATTTAACTGGGAGCTTACTTTTTTTAAACAAGTGCCAATCATGCAAATTCAACATTTTGGTCGGACTGTAGATGAATTCGAAAACCAATTTGTACATAATCACAAAGCCAACAAATGGAGCTAGCAATATTATAAGCAATATTTCACAACAAATATTCAAGACACTTTTGTCGTTATGTGGCAGTTCTACCGGGATTCCTGCCAAATTTTGCCACATAAACATTACCAAGGAAAACCCGTCTGTTACAACATGAGATATTTTTGAAATCCACACTGAGTACTCTTGGTCCCTTTCCGAATTATTGGGTCGATAATTATTCACAATAAGGAATTCCCATAAAGGATCACCTTTGCGAAAAACTTTTTCTCGAAATTTTTTAACTATTTCCAACAGCTTTAATTTATCTACAATTTCCTTTCCATTTTTCCCATCATCGTAAACGTGAATGTAATTGCTCTGATCAAAATTTTGGATTTCTGTTCGAAATGTGTAGCCTCCGAAATATGTGAAACAATCACTCATTTCGGGAAATTGTAGTTCACCATTCGGCTTCAATTTATTCGTCACATTTTCTTTCCAGTCGTTTTTAACACGATCTATTTGAAGACGTCCTTCAAGTATGTGCACAGTTGTAATGTATAAATGGGGTGAAGTATATTCATCTGTCAAGGCCAGACCACTGTCTAATTTCGTCAGAATTCTTCCATGCGGTATTTTGAATTTTGCGATTAATATAATTAACTGTCTGTAAATTCCAAACACTATAAATGATGAAAAATAATTAACGAAACCAAAAATTAGGATCACCGGTGTAATTATCAATGCTAATAGAGCAACTATCAGTTTAAAAATATATGTCCCATAAATTTTAGAAATAAACATTTTTGGTGAATGTAATACGATATTTCCAAAAAAGTGTTTAAAGCTGCAGTATGTGTGCGATTCAATTTAATATTTTATTCGTCCCGAAATAAATTATTCCCCAGTTTACTTCTATGAGCAGTTTACGTTTCTAAACTCATTTAGGAGCTCTACAGCTCTTTATTTCCCCTCTTTTCCTCATGTTAAATTTCTGGATTCATTAGAAACCCAACTTTGGGAATTGATAAATATTAAATTCTAACTCGCAGGTATTTACAAGATATGTTGATAAAATTACAGGTTTGCTTTCTTTGTTTATGTTATCTTGCATTATATCAGATTTTTTTAATTATTGGCAAAATAACTTCACTTGTGAAAAATACAAAGACGGGTGATGGGTGATACGGTGACGGGTGATACTGGAATTTTGAACCAATGGCTCTGTGAGAAAAATTAAAATAAATTTCTACGCAACAAATTCAGTGATGTGAAACAAAGTTCCAGCTTAAATACATTTTATTTTGTGTACATGAATGATGCCTCTGCTATTTTGCAAAAAGTCTTAACACAATAAAACAGGAGTTTTGCGAAAGTGTTTATAAATCTAAAATTGCATACTAATTCCATGTGTTTTTGAGACCATTCATCAAGCTGTAAGCGGTACAGTCTATGTTATGTATGTATGTGTCGGACGGAATACAGCTACAGCTGCGATTTGCTGCATATACAGATAGGCGTTCCACAACACATAACTTACTTGTTTGAAAAGTATTTACCCATCTAATTATGCCATAATATACAATGATGATAGGTGATACATGAAATAAATACACACTACTGATAATAATGTGAACTTAACTACTTAACTCATAAAGTCAGCAAATGTAGATTTTAATTGTGTGTTTTTGAAAGAATTAAAATGCGTGTGCGGTATATCAAGTTGTAGATTGACTACAAAGAGGATGTACCATAAACATTGTTGTACTTAAGATCGTGAAATCCGTGAATAAGATTATCATATAGAGGTAACAAAATTTTCATTCTAAGTCAGATAATTACTGCATAATCTACAGACTGGCAGAAGGTTACTACTGGATTTTTTTTGTCATATTCGTATTTTTTACCTTGAAAGAATTTTGCACATCATGAATGAATGTAAGCACGGGTATAACGTATTGTAACACTACCTCCACATTATTTGGTGATAAAACCCATAAAAGTGTAGTAATATTTTTTCAATATAATGCATACTAAATTAAAGTGGCAACGTGGACAACGCAAATAAATTGCCACACACTCACAATTAATCTAACCGTAAAATGGAATATTAATTTCTCAATGTGTGCGTCGATATAATATTATGATGATAATAATGACATGTTTGTAATGCTGACAATAAAACTACCCCTTTCCGCGGAATTTTGTCGGTCAATAAATAAATAAAAAACACTCACAATTAATGTTAGGTAATGGAAAAATATTACTACGCTTTTATAGATTTTATCACTAAATAATGTGAGGTGGGTAGGTAAAATGTAGTGAAGTGGATAGTACGCAAATAAATCAAATCGTCGCTGTCGTCATTTAATAATGAAATTGACTTTTTATTTTTCATTTCTTTGTATAACTAACCTCGAGCAGCCAAAGTACAATATGACATTTTCCTGTTAATTATAATGTACTTTTAATATACCTATTAGGTATGTATCCATAACGTAAATATACATGTGGGGCATACAGAGGGGCACACATGCTGCCCCTATCACCAGAGTGATGGTGTCCCCAGAGATTTTAATCCTAGATATGTCCCTGATAGATATGTATTTATTTTATTATATATTAAACGGTAATAATGTGATCATTTGTAGATAAACTTAGATATATTGTTTGGTATAAGTGAAGGATGTATTGGTTTTAAAAAAGAACTGTATACACGGGTCGTTTAACCCCTTTAACTGGTATATGTATTCTAGTCGATTTTTCAACCGACGCATCCTTTTGAGATATTAATGTTTAAAATTGTTTTGTAGTTGCATCTTGAGTGATTAAAATGATGTTAAGTTTAAGTAGGAAATGCTACTTTATGAGAATGGTGTCTACCGAGTCTACCTCTCTCCATCACAATCAGTCTGTTTCTCTAGGACGGAGGAACAAAGTTTGGGAAAAGATTATGCAAATTAAAAAATATAGTTTTCAAAATGTTACTATGAAAGAAAAATCAACCATTCATAATACTAAGAATAATATCATTTTGAACATTCGTTTACCGTTCTACACCAGCAGGGTTAAATCCAGTTTGTTTACTCAACTTAATAAATAAACCTTGTTCTACTTAGTCACCTGCTTCAAATAATTAATATAGAACGGGGTCACTAATATTGGCCCACCAAACAGTTTCTTTATTACGTAGACTTTCGAACGAAGTCGTTCGGAAAAAGTTAAATATATTCTAACACAGAATCATATGTGAGTTTTAGATAGTGATAGAAACTAAATTAGTTTAGTATTAAGTTTTAGCATTACATGTGTTTATGTGTTTTTATTTCTACATTACTTTTATTTCTACACAGAAATACAAAACAATATTAACAGTAAGTAAACAGAAAAACTGAGCCTAAAACTTCAGTTAATGAATAGTTAGAAAATTACATAATATACCTAGATCATTAAACATAGAAGCTCAGTACTTCCAAACATTTAGTATGCATGTACAAATATTAATTACCCGACACTTTAACAAACTGAGAAAATAGATTTTTCTGTTCTAGGAAATGATAACAAATGCTGGAAATATGAAAATGAATTATGACGGGTCAAACAACAAAACTGTTTTTAACATATCTCCCTATCCATTTTTCATATCCGATATTCTAGTAGGCAGTCAGGTTTTGGTATACATAATATAGTAAAGGCAAATACTGTATTTTCTTTCCATCTACTGTCCTACATATAATTAATGACTTCGTCAATGTCTGTCTTTGAAAAATATGTTGATGTAAACTAAACCATGTTTCAATACAAATTATAGACATTATCTCCAGAGTTTAAAAAAGCCTGGATATCCGGCAATTAGAATAGAATGGACGATAATTTAGGAATATTTCGGGAAAAATATTTTAAAACTGTTATATAACATAGAGCTTCCTGAAAAATACACAAAAAAAGTCACTGATATTATACATAGCCAGATTTAGGTACATATATCTAACTATACAAATACACAATCTTTTGCTTGGCGCCTGCTTTGCTATAAATAATCAATTATTTTGTCTGTATTAGTCGTCTAACTATATTTCCGTATAAACTAGCTTCAATACAGAGTTATTATATTATTTCTGCTTGTCTTATACATTGTCGTTATAAACCGGCTCAATGTAAAATTGAAACTAAATGGTTTGTCAGCCTAATATAGTGCGAGCGGTAAGCCAAAATCAAAAGGCGACATTCTGGTGACATATGTTTCAAACACCCACCCCGTTCTCGACATTCGGTATATTAAGGTTTAGTTATACCAGAAGACATACTTTTTCTTGGCGTCGGTTCTGCTATCAATAATGAATAACTTCCCCGCTAGTGTTTGCTTTCGAAATTTTTTTTGATGTAGACTATGTTCAGCTGTTCAGCTATACAGCGTATTATATAGATACTATCTCTGCTTGTATGAGTGGATTGTCGTTATGACCCATCGCTATGTAAAATTCAAACAAAGTGCTCTGTCAGCATAATAAGCGCGATTGACGACACTAATATTAAGATTAACCAGGTTTGGGTACATATACTAATATTATACAAATAGATGTTCTTTTGCTTGGCGTCTGCTGTGCTGTAAATAATCAATTATTGCGTCTGTGTTGGTCAGCTAATAATATTTAGATATAAACTATGTTCCAATACAGAATAAAAATATTATTTCTGCTTGTCTTGTACATTGTCGTTATTATCCATCTCTAGTAAAATACAAACACAGTAGTAGTTTGTCAACATATCGTGAGCCGTAATAAATTCAAAATCAAAAAAAGGTATACATATATATGCTATATTATTTTCAAACTTATTCGTTTGAATGTAGTGAAGTGTTCTCCGCCTGATAATATCACTTGACCCAAAGGACTCACTACGATCAAAAGTAATTTTAGTGGATAGAATCATAGTTTCAGGAATTAAAATATTTTCGCAGTAATTTTAACAAATCCGTCGTCAAAAGTTCCAGGGAGAATGACACAACAACCGAGACACATAGGAAGTCGATTTGGGAGTTCCAACAGCGCATCAGGGCACATCATTATTGGTTTTTCTGTCCAGATGACTTCTAAAGGTTTGATATTTCTAGTTGCTACAAAGTAGTGACCCATTTTCTCGTTTTCTCTTTCGATTGCTGAGAAAACATTCTTCTTTGTGTTCCTGACGATGACCTTTTTGATGATCCACACAGCAATACCAAACCTTTTTGCAATTTCCACAGCTGGTTTCACATGGAACAGAGCAAACAATGCACTTGGTCGTCATGTTGTTTGTGTCTAAATACAAAATACGAAAACAACAATCAATAATTAGTGACAAAATAATGTAAATGTGTGTTTTGGTTTTTTTTTGTCAAAAAAACTTTCCAATACAAATTCTTTTGATGTTATCATAAAGGACTTTTATAAATGTAACAAACCAGCTGTCGGCTTGAACAATGACCCGTTTTACAATTTGAACAGATTATTGCACCTGCTGTTTAATTTACAGAATTAGATTGCAATTTATTATAAAAGGGTTTTGAACAAGAGTTTCCCGTTCAAAATTCAAACAGGTAGCCTGTTTGTTTGTTTACGTAACTCACAGATATCTATCATCGTCAAACAACAAATGAATGATTTCATAATATGGAATAAACATTGAACATTTAGAAGTAACAAATATTGTAACACACAGTCGGTTCTTAAACTTTTACGGGTCAACTATTTGTTAAAAACAGTTCTTACCATTAATGTTGTCAACTGCTTGCAATTTTATTTCCCGCAGCTCAGATGTCAGAAATGAGCAAAACAATTTTATTTTTCCGGTTCTTACCGCACGAGACACGAATATTTCATTTTGCAGTCGTGTCTTTGGCCGCTAATTTCCAAGGAGTTCTTGTTTGTTAGTCCTCTTCTTTCACTTTGAGTCAGAATATAATCTGAGATTTATTATATTATCTATGTATTAATATGACCTTATAATAATAAAAAAAGGCTATTCAAAAGAACAAAAATGAATTGCTAAAGAAAACTGATTATAATTAATAAAAGATGAATCAGTCAAAATATGGGGATGAAAACGTAAACATTGGAAAGAGTTCTGTACAATCAAGGGCGTACCGAGGAGGGGGGGGGGTCTC
>JABASD010006294.1:0-10497 GCA_019776165.1 Pogonognathellus flavescens
GGTGGACAAGTGAAGTGCGAAATATTAAAGCTCGTTACAATCATCATGAAATTATTTAACTACAAAGCTGTATATACTATGTGTGCTGTGCATTACCACTACCACCCTAACCACTCTTGATTGCACTAAAATAGTTATTTAGATTTCTTAGATTATTACTACATTGGAAAATCCATATAGACTATGATATTTTAATGAATAATGAAGACTATTAAGAAACTATACAATAATTTCACTACTAAAATTACTACTTGCTATTTATTGCAGATAAAGTTAGTGTAATGATGAAAGCATAATAGAGAACAGTAACTACTTATACTATTTATGAGATAGACTTTAAATAGGATGAAAATTATTGTATATACTACATGATAGTACTAATACTTAAAAATTGTATTTTTAGGTCGCATCAAGTTTACTATGTAACTATATTTTTAAGAAGTTACACTTAAAATAATCAATTTACACTTGCAAATCTCTTTTATATAGTTGAAACGGTATGAGTCATTACTTAGATAAGCATTTTAAATGAATCTTCAGGGGAACATTACATCTCGCAGGGTAATTTTTAAGTAGAACATTATGTAAGTTTCATCATTGGTATTATTTTATTAATGTACTGGCAGAAAGCAGGCTTTAATTTTTAAAGTACTATAATAAGCTGTATAAGCGACTTATTTTCTATCTGAATTAAAATTACAACTCGAATTCAGAAAAATGTGTACTTTATTGAAGGATTGCTTAATCTAATTTTATTCATGATTGTATTCAGCTTTTAGCACAGCAAAATTTCTCATAGATACTATTTGCTTTATAATAGGACAAACTACTAATCGCAGCTCTATTTCTTGTGCATTTTTAGACATGTATATTGTAATAGTATTACTAATATATATATAGTAAGTAGATTGATACTAACAAGAGTTTCGAATTCTTAGTATATTATCTGAAATGCATAAACAGGTGTTAGTGTAGTAATTATGTACTTTTTGGAACTAAAACTAGTAAGTGTTTCTAGATTAAAGCTTTCTAAATTATTATTATTATTAAAGTCCGTGTGTAATTGGATGAAGTACGTAGTATTTTTATATTTCGAGATTTCACATACTTCAAGGCACCAGAGTGTATTCATTGATTTTATTTTACAATTGATTGCAATTCAGTTCAGTTCTCTTCTTCAGTTCATTTCATATTAAATTCTCATGTCACGTCTTGTCATGACCACAACAGTTGCATTTTTACTTACAACCAGGTAACATCACAGGTCTCATAATAATAACATGTCGAAAGAACCAAATGGCAACAGAACTGATTTTCTTTTTTAAAGCTACGCTTCTTCTCTACTATAGGCGATATATCTGAATATGGTACACAGTACACACATTACGAGTATAACAGTATTTTTAAGGCTTCAAGTTATATTTGACAACTACAACAAATTAGAAGAGAAACTCATCAAAACAAAATTCAATCAAAAATATCACTTTGTCAATTAGATAACATATTCATAATAACATGGATTATTACACACAGTACGTACACGTCTTCTATTTTGATTCATTCTTCAATCAAATCCTTCTTTGACTGCTAGCACAACTATTTTTATAACAACAGAATGAATAGATTCGACTGGAACAGATCTACTAGTACAATAATTACAGTAGTGATCTGATATAGTAGGTATGTATAATTCATAATTATAATATTTTATACCTGTATTATGTAACCTTCACTATAACTCATACACAAGGGGGTAACGTAAGACACATAAGATTTATTCTCACAATACAATCAGTTCAGTTCATTTCAGTTTCATCGAGTTCTCGCGTGTGAGAGTGACCATTTATTTTTATCATGATACAATTCAGACCAGACATTTCACGGGGTTCATTATGGACATCTTTCTCGGATTCATATTCATCAATACGTAATATTATTAGAACAATAACCTATAGTAGTAGTATGTTTATAGTAGAATATTATTATTGTCTAATAACTACAATTACACACAATTCTAAATCTAATCTAGTAGTAGCTAGAGTATCTACCCACCTAAGTACAAAAGTAGAGCACCTCGGAAGATTTACAGTGTTTTCTCATCAAATAGGTCGCATTGTTTGAGTTTATAAGGTGTTGCAATAATTATTTCGTTGATTCGATACACAATATCATTATAATTATGGTTTCGCAATAAGTTTATATAGAGGGTTCGTGTCGTGTCGGATAAAATTCACTTAATTTCGCGATATTTCTAATACTAGGATTCGTAGTAAATTTTCTTATATTGGAGGAGGTCCGTTTGGATAATGGAGCATAGGCTCAAAAGATCGGGCAAAGGTGTTGGCTGCCGTACATGCATAATCTTCTTCCCCATAGGGGATCAGAGAAGCCGCTCCCAACAGAAGAATCATTAAAGCTTGAATTGGAAGTGAGGCTCTAATCACACGGTACAGGAGACGACCTCCCCTTGCCAAATACGATCGTCTTTCTACCACATCCCCGTCACTAGATACGCACAACAAAATTATTTTAGCGTTTCGTTAACGAATTATGTAGGAATGACAAGAATTTCATAGCATTGTGGTATACATGTAAAACAGTAATAGCGGTGCAAGAAAATAAAATAAAAAATAAATGAAAAGATGGTTTACTTGTCGTAAGAAGTGCTTAGTTGTGATGTGGAGCTTGGTGCTACTGCCGGGCTCGAGCGACCGGAACGCTCGAGAATCTATACAAATAGTTAAAATAAACGAAATGCCAATCAACGCCTGTGTTCTCTACTAAAGCAATACTTAGCAATTTAATTTTTACGATACAAACTAATCTAGAATTAATTCGTTGAGTCGATATTTCTCATCGAAACATTTATGATTATTATAGTCATAATAATAATACGAGGGTGCAAAAATAATAATTTGTGATATAGATATTCATAAAAGGAGGACTCGTCTTACCCGTTCTGAAAAACTAAGAACCATACGAGATTCCTCTTCTATTCCTTCCAGGTTTTGTTGAAGGAAGCCACTTAGGTGGTTTACGTAAGCTTCGCAAACCGTTAGTAATGATCTTAGCTGATGGTTAAGAGATGATATCCGGCTTAAAATTCGCGAGCACTCAGGGGTTGTAAAAATAGAGTCAGATGAACCCATTGTGGGTCGGAATGTTCCTTCTTTCTCAATGGCCGTGGCATTGATGAAAAGTTGTTCAGCGGTTTGTTGTAGAGTTTGCAATTCGGGTTCAGTGCGAATTAATTTTTCTCGCAATTCTTTAAACTTTCTTAACTTAGACACTATCGTAGACTTAGGAGCAGACATATCAACAGGCTCAAGTTCTTGTAATGACTCTTGAATGCTACTTATCAATTCTTCATATTGTTCGATCGTCAGGTGGAAATCAGGATTCTAAGCAAAAAATATTCGTATAAATAATTGTTTCATTTCATACTAATTGTGACTGTTGTTTTTTTACTGAGTCTAGCTTTTGCTTACCTCGATTAGAGCAATTTGCAACCGAGCCTGCCAAGCTGCAGCTTTATGACAGATTTTCTTCCAGTTTTCTAAGGCTTCACTCAGTCTATTGGTCAATTGATCTAATTCAACTTTTCCCATCGTAGCAGTTTCTCCGTGCTCATTTAAATGAGCCAAAACCGATGTAAGTGCAGAAACTAAGCTACGGTGGCTATCCAAGTCTAACAAAAGCTCTCTATGTTTCAATATCGCATCTTCCAAATGTTCTAAATTGGACGGTGGTCTTTTCTTCATGGCTTCTTTGAGAGTAGCATCAGCGTGTGTGAGCCACTGTTCAAGACGCCAAAGAGTACTGTCCCATGCCCCTCGTTGTTTTGGAGAGCACACTGGACAGGCCACACCCTTTTTAACGGGGCTAAAACAAAAAGAAACACAAACAAATTATTTTGTGTTCTGAATGGTCCCATAAGAAAGTTATCTTAACAAGTATCAATGAACATCAATTACTAACCTTGATTCTCTTAATTTTTGACCAAATCCGCGAGCAAGTTGTTCGTAATTGCGCAATCTCTTTTGGAGAGTTTCCACTTCGAAAGATTTTGCTATGATTTGGGACACATTTTGATCTTCAACGAGTAATTTATTTAAGTGTACCACATGGTCTACAGACGATTGAGTCACAGCTAATGTTTTGACCTATTGAGACAATAAAATATTGCGTTCCAGAACATACGGGTTAAGTAACAATTAAATGAAACGTCAATATTAGAATGAAGGAAGCGTACCAAATCATCGTAAGTAGTTTTCTTGGAATCTCCTGCTAATAATTCATCTAAACTAGACATATTAGCGTAGCTGTCTGCAATGGCATTTTCTAGTTCTTGTAAGTAAATGTCAACTCTTGTAAGTGTTGGCGGTTCTACTTCTTCGTCAGACACACCAATACTTGGAATGGACAAAATATCAATGTCTCTTTGATTCAAGGTTTCAACCTGAACCCCTGCATCCTTTTCGGTTTGTAATGTGGACACTTGAACGGCAACCGATTCTTGTTGTTGCAGTGTGTTCACTTGAACGGACATATCCGCTTCATCCTTTCTAGATAAGGATTTCTACAAACAAATTCAAATAATGAATATTATTTTTCAAAACAAATAATTTGAAAATGATGTACTCTTTTGCAAGTCGAGTTTACCTTTCTTTGTTGAGATTCTTTTTGCAATTTTGCAAACATTTTTTCCAGTTTACTTTTGACACTGGCATAAGAGTTCATCCTCTCACTAACTGTTGATTGCAACGTGGGATCTCCGTCCGTTGCGTACATAGCAGCGTCTTTCATAGAATTTTCTAAATCTTTCAGTTGTTTGCATTCTTCCTTTAATTCTCTCAATATCGAGAAACGCTGTTCAGGATCGTAATCACTTTCAGATCTCAATGCTTCAACCTAAATAAAAACAAATATTAAATTAGTTTTCATTAAAGATTTCAGTTTACAATTACATAAGTAAATTATTAGGATAATTTTACCCTTAAGGTGATGCTTTGTAGATACGCGAATGCGGGTTCGTAAACATTTAGGAAATATCTGGTGTAAAAAATTCTTCTTCTGCTCTCTAAGAGCAATTGGCATCTATGCATCAGAGCCTTCCAATTGTGTATCACTAGTTTGACTCTCTGACTTAAGGCTCCTGGTGAATTGGCGTTAATTTGTTTGGCAACAAAACAATATTCATTGCCAATATCTTCAACCCTTGGAGCTAGTGCTTGTAGAGATTCGTGACGCTCCTATCGACACATTAATCAGCATATTAAGTAACAATACAAGGTACATAATTATACTAACCCAATCTGACTGTTTATACCTGGATTTGAGGTAATTGTTCCTCCGACATCTCAGATTGTTCTAGGTTTGACAAGTCCTCATCCACTTGAGCAAGAAGGGATTCTAGGAAATCACAGTTGTCAACAATCTTTTTCCAATTATCACGTAGTCGACTCAAATTTTGGTTGCGTTGGTTGAAATGTGCAATCAATTGTTTCCAGCTACAGATAATTATTTAAAAAAATTATAATATAATTGTTTTGTTAAAGTATTACATTTTGGATAGGCTATTTATATATAGAATGATATTCTAACGTACAAATCGTGAAGATTTTCTATTGATTGCCTTATTTGACAGGCATCTTGTTTCATTCTTAAGTCATCACAGTCTGTAGCAGCTACCTCACCAATATTTAATATTTGGTTTACATCAATACTTTCGTTGTTTAACTTTCTTTGTTCCATCTAGACACAAACAGTTTTTGGTCAGTAAACATTTTAGCTTATGCATATTTTATTAATAAAATATGTTCCAAATAAAGTCTGAAACTTACTTCGTGCAGTTGAGATGCTTCACTAATTTCCTCGATACTGAATTCTTGGAATGCAATCGGGGCTATCACATACTTTTCCAACATCTTCAACTTTTTCATAGACTCTTCACAACGAGTATATAATTGTTGCAACACCTATAATTAAAATTAGATGCAATGAAGCACAGTGTTACAAAATTACGCTTTAAAATTTAAAAAATTATATTTGCTCTCTTTATAGGCTTAATAATAATCTATCCCAGTAACTGATTTTTTAGATAGACTCACCGATATTAGATTGTTTACTTTAGCTTGTTTCTGCGTCAAATTTTCATTTAAAGCATCCCATTTATGTCTGGCTTCTTTGACTACGCGAAGCAACTCTTTCTTTTCTTTTCCCGTAGTCATTTCAGCCAACTCCTTTCCTTTACTCACAATCCATTGGTATATTGCATATTTACTGCTGATTTCCGGCTTAGCATGTCTTTCCATCCATTGTAGATAATCATCAAGATTTTGGCAATGCGTTCGTTCAACTTTGTCTTGCATTCCGTCAACCCATAATAGCCAGCTTTTGCATCTAAAATGAAAAAGAGCCACCATTGAGACACAAAGAATTTACAAACAGCAACTAAGCATTAACTTTATGTAAAATAAAAGCCGTAAATGCGAACATAAAATTTTACACCCGCAAGGGTATGCAATTTCATGTCATATTTATTCTAGCGTGCCAAAATAAACAATCTCACGTACTTTGTATCAAACATCGGGATCAAATCCAACTTTTCTTCGGATACAGATTTGTCCTGCGTCAGTGCAGTAATAAGGTCAACATGCTGCTGCCGCAACGACCAGATCTTTTGATTTAGAATACGTGCATCCGCAGGACTAATGGCAGCTTTCATTTCATCCAAAGAACCTTGCATTTCTTCTAAAGAACTTCCCACAACTTCAGCTTCTGTTTTTAACTCCTGAAATCACAAGTTATTTTATCGGTAAGTCAACATTAACCATCCCACTGTCACTTTTATGACAAACATGTTATTCATGAGTAAAGCCCATACCTCCAACTTTGCAATGTAAACTTTCAGCTCGGCAAAGGTTTTCGGTTGTTTTAATTCCGAATGCCTCTCGCGAATATCACTCATACTGGTAACAATTTGCTGAGATTTTCCTTGGAATGCTTCATTCATAATTGTAAGTCGATTTACATGATCCAGCCACGTTTTTAAAGCTGCTTGTAAATTATTAAGACGAGACGTATGGGAGGAGAGATCATGAGCAAGAGAAGATTTTAATTCTGGAGGACTAAAAGGAATCAGTAACATTTTGTTTCTCTTAAATTCCTCTAACAGATCTTCACCTCGTGGACAACGTTTCACTAAGATCTCAATTTTCTGTTGTATAGCAGGCAGTCGCTTAAGTTGGAGGAATGGTAATTCCAAAGCTCGCTTTTCTCTCTCCATATGTCTCAGCCATATGGACAGCGACTCTTGAGAATTTTTAAACGTTTTCCAAGCATCTAGTCTATCCTCAATTAATTTTTGTCTATCTAATAGTTGATCTTCTATTTGAGTATGAAGCTGCTGCAAAGAAGCAAAATCCATTGGTTTTCTTTCCACGGCTGTGGATAAGCTTTGATATTGACCACTGAGAATATTTTGGTACACTTTGCACAACGCAGCATCTTCCACGAGTTGCTCTCGTGTTGAAGGAACTGGAGCATTCAAATATGTTTGGCATTGATGTAAATAATTTTGCCATAAGTGGAACACTTCGCGAGCATCTTCTCTTTCAGAAAGATAGCTCCATATTTTCAAATATTCCAAGAAGGTCTGTTGGAAAACTGTTTGTGATTTTTGAAGTAGGTCTACTAATTGCGAATCTTGAACAGGAGAAGATGTCGATAAAGTCTGAGCAGCCCTCATACGGCCTTCTGCGTTGCCCAGATTAAGCAACTGTCTATGTACGGCTCCCAATCGATCTGAAGTAGGCTCTGCCTTAGCTTGTAATGCCTAAACACATAAAATCATTCATTGAGATGTTATCGTAAATTGAAAGCATAAAAAAAGTTTTAGAATTGTGGAATGCTCTTTGTGCAGTAATTCTTGGCATTCGAAGAGAATTCTTGAGGTAGGTACTTTTAAGTACTATTACTATGATTCAATATTTCATGCAATCGATATTTTTAATAGCTGGCAAAGTACGGAAACCCATGGGAAATAAATGACACTTTGGACTTACTTGAGACACAGAAGAAAGAGTCTGCTTTGTTTCCTCCAAAAGTTGGTTCTGTGCTGGCGATGAAACTAAAGAACTATTCATGGATGCAAGATATGCTCCCAAAAACTGTAACTTTCGTGATATAACTTCTAATTCGAGAATAAGTGGTAGTTGCTGAATACGTGACTCAGTGTCAGTGTCTTTTCCTGGACATAGTGTGACACATAATTCAGTAGCAAGACTTTGCAATTCGGTCATTTTTTGCTCAAAAACGGGTAATTCCTCGGAGACTTTTGATACAATGCTTTCTGTGGGTTTTCCGAGCTCAACATGTGGATAAACTATTCGAATCCACTCTTCAATTTCTGTCTTGGAGTGAATTACGTTCTTCCAACTCTCTTGGGCGTGATTGTATCTTCGTTTAACCTCTCCCAACTGTTCCACGACAATTCTCCACTCTGTCACTAAAGTTTGCACAGACAAATCTATCTGTTGGTGTACGTCTTCTGGACAGTCTTTTTTCAGTTTCGCAGCTATAATTTGCAGGTTTCCGATAGAGTTATCATCATTCAACGCTTCCTCCACACCCTGTTAACAAATACAAAAGTCTGTGTGCATTTCATATTCAAACATAAACATAGATAACTATTTATATCCACACACACTCACACACGTTCACAAATTATCGACTTTAAATGTTTACGTTAACATTGGCATTTCCGTAATAAACATAGCAAGCATTGCATTCACAAAACCTATCAACTAAAGCTGCGCTTTGTCAAAAAGAAACACGTTCCATTCCAGTCCATATGAAACAATTATTAGCAGTGGTCGATGGCATTTGGTGGTTTATTTCCAACAGCTCTTTACTATTATCACAGGGTTTATAGTACACATTGTTTTGTTTCAATGCTCCATATAAATCGTAAGTAGGTAAAAGCATAGGTAAGTATACAATACTATACCTCTAGTATAAACACAAATGTATATAAGCCCTATATTCTTTGTTTGCTTAATAAATATAACTGTTACAATGCTACACTAATGACAACAGTAAATTGAAGTGCACAGTCCGGAATTTTAATGGTGAGTTGAAATGACAGCTATACAAAGGTATGGGAGTTATATGGCCAAGCACATCAAATAACACAATCGCATGCAACGCTATCACATTATGCCTACCTAATGTACCTAAACTATAAATATTTCACACAAACAACCACTCATTGTCATAAGGAATAGCAAATTGACTTATGTTTAACTATGTGCAAATGAATACCTGCTGTACTCCATTATGTCTCTCTATTACTTTTCAAATGAGTTCCAGCAAATGAGTTGAGACTGATTGACAATCTCATTTAGTAACTCATCCGCACAATTCCTGCACGCAAGGCACACACACACATCCTATTTGAGTAATAATTCAATATAATGCAATGTGTAGCAGAGGAGATAATTGCTACTCTCTCAGACTTGCCACTTGACCACACGATTAGTGAAGTTTCCAGCTGCCCCTTCTTCTTCTTCTTCTTGGCTACTTAAATTCGATTGCATAAAACTAGTAGTTGTAGCTGTAGTAAATTAAAACTCACTTTCAGTTCAGGACAAGTCAGGAACTGTTTACAAGCTGGTTACTCAAAGCAACTTTTGTACTTAAGTGAAATGCTATCTCCCCGTACTTATTGCAGCACGCATGCACAATTTTCCTCCGATTCCACTAACAATAATACACATTACACTTTACTCGTACACTTAATAGTTGCTTAATTTCTTATATTTCCATACTGAATCATGAAAAGCATCCTCAACTCAATTTATAAACAATTCTCAAGATCATCTAGTCGAGTTTTGTTCAATGCCAAAGCAATGAGTTAAAATTAATTGAATCTGCGGGTGACGGCAACTCTAAAATTACTCATGTTCATACAAATAGTTTGCTTTTCATTCAGCAGCCACTAAGTACATGATGTGTGTGTGTGAGGATAGTAATTATGGCAGCATGCCCTATCATCATCATGTAATAAGCACCGCATACCAACAAAGTTGCTTAGGTCAAGGGGAGATCAAATAATCAAATCAAAACAGTCGCTAACCTAAAATATCTATGCAAATCTCTGTTTTTCTGTGTGAAAGACATTCTATGTGAGTGTACCTTGCTTGTGCTTCGTATACAAATGTGTGAGTGCTAAAACTACAAAGATATCAATACACTGCACTTGTTTGTACACATTTTATTCGCAGTGGTACCTACAAGAATGGATCATTACTTGTTTAAAATATAATACTGTACTATGGGTTTGTTTATTGTACGCAAAAAATTAGAATGGGATTGGTTTGATTTTTTGCAAAGAACACCCGAAGTGATGCATGGCAGAATGATCCCCAGACAGATTTTGTTCCTCTTCTCATATGATGTTCCCCTAACATCCAGGACTGACTTTAAGTAAGGAAT
>JABASD010006295.1:0-10496 GCA_019776165.1 Pogonognathellus flavescens
TTAAGCAAATTGAATATTTATATTTTCATAACAGTGCGCTTTCAAGTTTCATTACGAAACTGCGTTGTTTTATTACGCCCGGTGTTGACCGGTTTATTAAGTTACGAAAGTTACTTTATGGGAACCCCAAAGCTGTCCGTCTGTACGTCCGTCTGTCCGTCCTTCAACACGAAAACACGATAACTCAAGAACAGTTTGAGATATTTTGATCAAATTTGGCACACTTACTAGTGAGGACCTATGTGAGCTTAAGTTCGACGATGGGGTCAATCGGTCAGCTCCTTTATGACCTTTGACCAAGTATAGTGACTACTGTGTTAGTAATACAGCCTCAAATAAACAATGCGTTCTAATTATGCTAATAATTCTAACTGCTATGCGATTTCCATGTTTAAATGTGAAATCTGTTTGAATTTGAAAACTGCCAATGTTTCAATATTGCTAGAACCGCAAATTCTTTTTTAATACATGTAGTCAGCGTATTTATACTGCTACTAAAACAGCGTGGTAGTTAACATGTTCATGTAATTGTAAATGTTACCGTGTCATAGTTTATAATACCGTGTCACTGTTCCTTTCGCTACTTCTTTCAGCCGTTGAAAGCGGTTTATTATTATTAATTAAAGTTCCGTAAAGAAACTTATATTATGATAATACTTTGTGTGTCGATCTGTCCATAATATGTCTCTATGTACGATAACTCTAGAATGGTTTCAGATAATGACTTCCAAGTTGGTATACAGTATACATATTGTAGAGGTTCACTTGAAGGCTAACATTAAGTCGAAGAAGCTAAGATGTGGTCAATCGGTACACTAGTTCATGACCTTTGGCGCACATTCAATTTGTCTTTGCATAAGTATCAGTGCAAGCGTAAACAATTTGCATGCACACTTTAATATCGACTCACAAGCCGTCTACTCCAAGGGGCCTCAAGTCACTCACGCAAGAACTATTTACCAGTTTCTTTTTGCGAGGGTTGCACTTATAGTTTTTACTTTTTACTAGAACAGTCATTATTCATTTATCTTTGCTGAAATCCTATTTGGAATCTACAATCACTAACTACAAAAGAGCTTTTATCAACGTGGGTTCAAACAGTTTACGTACATTCAATACATTATGCTTAATGCTAGTATAACTTGTTTGACCTTTTATCCGCTGAGAGTTCTCTATTCATTCTTCATTCAATTCCACTATTCATCAGTCGTACACATTACAGGGTACTACACACAAACATTGCTCATTTTTGCTCACCTTTAAAGGATTTGAACTATATCTGTGGCCTGATACATAATAGATGGCTAAATTAAGTAGTTTACAAGGGCGCTTTGGGTGGTCTAAGAGGCCGAAAATAAGCAAATTTGAGGTCGTTAGTAGCAAATTTTTGTCACAATTCCTATTGGGGAGGGGGGTTTATGCCCAGTGAGCCCTTCACTTACATCACAGACCAAAAATACTAGTAATAACTTACTAAGAGTAACGAGTAAGGGGGATGGGTGTCTGTGGACTTACTTAGATACTCCCTTGGTTGTTTCCATTCTTAAGCTGTTCAAATGTCTGTAAATCAATTTCAAAAGAGTAAAAGGAAGGAAATTCACATCACTCTGTTAATTCCTTACTAATGAAATAAATTAACGCTATTTACTATTATAAAGTGCTAATAACTAAACTACATATATAATTCAGACAAATAGTTCTAAAGTAGTAATTTCGTGTATCAACGCCGAGTATCTATGTTTCGTCATAGAAATACTGAATTTAATTTCATACTTTCATACTCTGCATCTAGTTTCTATTGGATATAGAAATCTCTTTCATCATTGTAGGGTCAATCAGTAAAATCGCTATTCATTATTGCGTACATATAATTATAAAACCTTATAGAATGCATTCATTCTATAACCATTCATAAAATGATCCAATCTGAATGATTTTCCTATGAATGAACGAAACAAAATTGAATGCAAAAACCTTTCCATTATAAATCTATATTATCAGCAGCAGTTCCTTTTGCTAACCTAATTTCCGAACTATATTTAACGGAAACAAGGAAATTGATCAGCAATACCTATCCCTTAGGATTATAATAGGTGTTGTTTAATTTTAACCTTTGAGGCTGAAGTACAATGCGTCTTACTTTCAGTGAGTCTATTGTCAAATCTCAACTGCTGTAAATAGTAGCCAAATTGGTAATACAGCAACTATTTGTATTACTACAATACGTTGTACATCCAATTGTACATGCAGCATAAAATTGTACATGAAAATTAGGTGCTTTGTATTATTAGCGGAATTAGATGCGCATGGCGCTTTTTATACCGGATTGAGCTGACTGAATAAAGTTCCTCAATGTTTGCTACATAAAAATAAGAGACGCTCCTCACTAGGGAAAGATGAAGTTGAACGCAGCCATCAGACACCAAAGTTGAGATTTCCCCACGCATCTCAACCGTCTCTACTGTAACTGTAGTCTCTGCCATACCGTACAAGTTGCATGTAGACAGTTTATACTTTGTACGTATATTTTGTGAATGTGACTGGAACTGTGAGACTAAAACTGGAATTCACTTGTGCACATCTCTCCAGCTATTTCTGTATGTTATCGTAGCAGCAGTAGTACATAGTAAGCTTTCTCTTTGCTTTTACGGCACAACAAAGCATTTTCTAAATCTGGACGAGTGAGTGAGAGTGAGTCTGTCTCGTACATTATTCAGCTACATTACTTGTCGTTTGGTAAATACAGATATAAATCTCAGTAACTTCCATTCTCATCTCAGTGTTCGGGTAAATAGTGTTCAGGCAACTGAAACTTTCATTTTGTCCTACATCTTTGTGCAAACCCAGCTCTTGTATAGCTCCACAGCATTTCATTCAGATTTTTCATGATATCTACCTACTCGTACATAGTATAAGTAATATTTATACTGCGTTCGCTTCCATACTCAATCTTACTTCTAAGTAGAAATACAAATTAGATTGATCATTGTCGTTGCACTCGCATAATTAATCAGCTTGTAAGATATTCATATATTAATATTATTTCAAAAACCAGTTGTAGCTAAATAAATACTTACTAATTTATTAAAAGTTTGCATTCTTTCATTTTCGCGTAATTTTATATTGGTAAAAATTTTGGTACTAATAAAAGTGACAAATAAGATTTTACTAATTAAAATAAATAAGTGTTTAAATTGAATTTACAACAAAGTGATGTAAATTATATAAAAAATAGTAAACAATCTAGTAAATTAAAAGCGACAAATCAAATTGATTAGTATTAATTAAGTACCTACTACCTTGACTACCTACCTAGTCAGAAGACATGCATACTTAAACTTTCACTGCTAAAGCGAATTTTGAAGTAAGTGTATTTCTGTCGTTCTGCGTCCCTTTGATTTTTTATTTTCTGCTATAAGTATTAAGTCTGTACCTAAATAATGGAGTTGTAATTACACAAATAAGCTGAATAACATTTTAATATTGGAAATAAATTGATTTTCTCCTATTGTTGCAGGTAAAAAGATATTTTAATCCGAGCAAGCTGGTTTAAGCATTTGAAACTCGAGACCAATTTCCCTGCTACCTCCAACATGGATTACGGAGATACAAACTACACAGTATCCGTAGATGATTCATGGAATACAACAATCAGTAATGATACTATCTTCTCTTTAGCTAAAGGAAACAAAACGTTGAACACGGCTGCCCAACTCAATTCATCGTCGATGTACTACCCAGATTTTAGTCAGGTATGAAATCATACGATTCTCTCTTTCTGTGCTCCATTGCAATTGACGTATAGCGTGGTTTTAAATTTCGCTTTGTTCGTTAGATGTAATTATTCCACATTAAAGGCATACCATAAACTTAGCAGAAGATAATAAAGATCGAATCATATTCCATATTCATAATCCATACGGGTTCTAACTATTGAACAGCAATAATAAATGTAATATGGAATAATAGGTACTCAGTGTGAGAATTTTACATTATATTTAGGTTTAGAACGCTGTTATATATTATAATAGTAGTATATGCATAGCTAGGTCAAGCATATTATTCATCCGAAATAAAGTTAGAACTAAGAGTGAGTTAGAGAATATTAAGACGTATAGGTATTGTATACAGTTTTCACACATTCAAACAATATTGATAGTGCTGTAATAATACCGCGTATAAGGAATTAAGAGTCAAGAAGTTAAACAATGACATTATAATGTTATTTATCTTCATGAGTCGTAGTGGACAAAAAGCTACGCATTGTGTGTATATTCAGTTTTAATTTACATTCTAATAATTGAATAACTCGATTGTAATATAGTTTTGATACAGCTGTAGTGTATAGGTAATTAATAGGCAGAAATAGTGTTTTACATTGCGAGAAGTTAACAGGTGGTATTAGCTGTTCGTTGAAATTAGAAAATTGCTTTCTTCTCATTGCATTGCGTCAATACTTATACTTACCTTTGTTGTGACTGGTATTTATCAAAACTTTTCTTCATTCATCCAACGTTTGCTCAATGTTTCCTCGTAAGATGACTTTTAATAGTCTACAAGGCCTAGCTAACACGTTCAAGTTTTCCAATTAACCATATTATAACATTTGGTACTCCTACACGATCCACTCTACTCTCTGCTGTAAAAAGTTTGCGTCACGTGTCTTGAGCTGATATTTTGTCAATAATTTTTTCCACGATAATTGAACATGAACGCCTGCTGTAGCTTGTCACTAATAAAGCTTGTGGGCATACAAAAGTTAAGGACAAGGTAAATTAAATTAAATTCAAGTAAATCAAGTTCTTGTTCGAAAGACAAAACAAACTACAATCGTCTTTGTTAAGGTAAGATAGACAACTGTAAAGACTTTTCATGGGCTGGAAATACTTTTCTACTTCTATTCAGCATCATCATTTTATTTTCTCCTAAAGACATTTATATTTAAACTAATCGTTAAGTGAGTTGCTTGCAAAACATGAAACATTAATTATTTAAGGTTGAAGGACTGATACAAAATAAACTGCACACACAATGTCCAATTTAATTCAACGGAAAACCAAATCAGCAAAGAGGCATTGTGCTTTTCTTTAGAAATTGTTAGCCGTACGAACATGCTAAACTACAAAAATAGACATCATGTATCCATGAAATCGTGTAATGAGGCTTAGGACATCTTACTTCGTATGACTAATAGTTTAAATCGTAATTTTTTACTCCAATCTACAGATAAAATTGAAAAGTCAGTAAAGTAAGAAAATCCATTTTATCAAGGTTCCTCATTCATACTTACAAATTCTAGTTTTCAGTATTACAGCCTTCAAAGTATTCATTAAAATTATCAAGAAAACATTTGATGTTTGTAAATGTAGTTTTGATACAACTACATTTCTTTGAATTACGAGATTAAAACTATTTGGATTCTATTTTTAAAAGTCCTCAAAAGACTGAGATTTTAATATTTATTTTCAAGCGTTTTCTAATGTAACAAATATTCCTGTTTTCTAATTGAAGCCATTGAAATGTTCACAGTATCAGTGCATTATTATTTTAAGAGAGAAAACATTTCTGCTTAAAATATCATAGTAGACAATTATTTTAAACTGTTTTGCGGAGGTTTTTCTAGAAATTGAAAAAACCATACATCATAGTGAGTAGCATTAAGGCCATTCAATTAATGCGTATGAAAGATTTACAAAACCAACAATATCTGGCCTCAATGCGTTGTTCGGTTTAAGTTTCTACTTATTTTTAGATTTAAATGAATAATAGATTATCGTGTTATGTGAGGCATTATGTGAAATGAATGATTTTTGATGAAACGTTTAGTTTCTTCATTCTTTAGTACTGGAAACCATTCATTCAGATTTAAATTCTTTAACTAAAAATGAAAACAGTTTTACTACGATTAAGCACACGCTCATGCAACCATCTGTACAAACTTTGAATGAAGGGCGTATGGGAGCACATTCCTCAAAGAGAGCGTAGATGACATGCTAAAAATATCACTTTATGACGATTGACTCTTTTTCAAAGAAAACTAAATTCTATGAAATCGATTCAGGGGCAATCTTGAGGCTAATTTATTTAATCGTGCTATTAAAGCAGAAAACCGAGTCAATCACAAACTAAACGATTATTTATCAAAAATAGAAAATAATATTGTAGCACCTATGAATCAGTCCCCTAGTGTGTGCAAATTTTATATTCAGAATTAGGAAGGTCTAAATATATCATAGAATATGCATCGTGCAAAGCCATGATGAGATTAAGATTTTCTTATGCATCATATATTTATTATTGCTTACAATATTATTTTCATACATCACCGGTGGATTTACTGAAGTGCGGTCTCAAGGAGATAAAATTCCTAAACCACAAAAGAGTAGGATTCGTCTGTGTATACAACCCATCCTAAATTGATGGGCACACCATGTTTTCATAGATCATACATTGTTTTATGTTCCTTTCGACACTCTATGCAAATTCGACACTTGATGCTTTGCGATACCTTTATGACCACGCACAGTAAAAAGCCATTGGTCTACTAATAGACTATTATGCTTTTGTACATTATCATGAATGTGGTGAGACTAATAAGCTACAATCTTTTTGTACATTCATGCTACGATGCTACACTCGCACTTGCAGCCATTCGTATTCGTCCCATTGCATATCTTAATATTGCATTAGTAAGATTTGTATTACCAGGGCGAACTGGATCAATTTGCCCTGGTATTACAGAAGAATGAATGATGCATCGAATTTTTTAAATGTTATTAAATGCTCTCGCTCGTTGTCACTGTTATGCAAAGATTTAGACAAAGACAGACGTATGGAAGAAGTATTAGTATTAGAATAAGGTTGCGTTCATAAACAGGTGCGAGTCATAAAATATGAGATGAAATGTCGACCGGAATGAATGATTGAACTTGATTTCTGAAAAACACCGAACGCTAGTTTTGTATCGTATCAACTGTAATAAATAGGTATTGACGGAAACAATGGAACTTCATGGGTCTTTTTTTCGTATCCTTATACAAAAATGCCTTTTACCTACCATAAAATATAAAATGTTGGTAAATAGTACCTGGTATCTACCTACTAAACTACAGTACTTGAATTTCTACATGTTTATTTTTACTTATAAAAGCAAACATATTGTTTGAGCTCTACTTCAGTTCCCAACGACACTTGTTTCGTACATTTTTAATACAGTAAAGATGTATCAAGTGCCAAATTAAGACCAAATTGACAAAATATGACGTAAAATTTGTGAGTTCGTGATTTTTTCAAACAATGAGTGAGAATCTATATTAATTCTGTTGAAGTGAGTAGCCAGAATAGATGTTTATGATTTTCCCTACAGATATTTGAAATATTTCATGTGGCGTATTGGCACACTAAAGCAAACTGTCAAAAACCGTAAATATATAGTTAAACATTTTAAAACCTTGACATACACTTTCCTAAAATGCACCTTTGAAAATTCACAGGTTTTTTTTCGGTTTTGCCTTCAATTTTTTCCAAAGTCATAAAGTATAAACTTTGTAAGAGATATTCCTCAAATCCATATGCTTAGAAAATGCAGACCATCATCTTTCGGATTCAATAGTATATGATATGTGTCATATATTATTTAAAACGTCCCATTTCATTCACATGATTCGAGAAGCATCACTATCTGTATATATCGCATTTAATCGCTTAACATAATATAATATACCTACGTTGCCTACCTGCATTACTCTCGCAGCTGCAGTTTAGGTAGGTAATCGAATTGTCTATAATGTAATAGACTTATGTATACAAAGTTTTTCAATCAGATAAAGTGGCCAAGGAAGGAAATATTGTCAAAGTTTGACTTATAAACAAGTGCATCCGAAACCACTATACTACTCACTTATACATAACAGTTGTCCTGAATATGGTCAACCAGAGAAAATGTGGCAGACACAAATACGTAACTGTATGTAGGGCGAAAAATCCAACGGACACAAACCTTTCTTGAATTTCATCATTGGATGGTCAGATGAGCTGTACAATGTGTGGTTCTGTATATCCAAACATGGCATTGCATCAGGGGCGTATCTAAGATTTTGTATTAGGGGGGTTCTCGAGTCATATGAAGGTGTCTCACAGCCAAGTGAGCCCATGTAGATACGCCCCTGCATTGCATTGACCGCCCAGAAAAGGTAAATATTGTCACAAATGTTGCGATCTTCAAATTTAAATTTAGCGGTTTTAACTTTCAAATCAAACTATTATTGACATAGCAGCATTTAAAATGCAAAGTACAGTTCTGACCGTATTAACACAGTAGTTAGATTAAAAGGTCAAAGGTCATGAAGGAGTTGACTGATTGACCCCATATTTGAAATTATACTTCCAATGGGCCACTAGAATACGTGTACTAAGTTTGCAGTGAATATCTCAAACCGTTATTGAGTTATACGGCGAACAGACAGACAGACGACAAAACCCATTCTTATAGAAATAAATTCGTTCCTTAATAATGTAAATCAAGCACTAATAATAACAGACGATGGGATAATTGGTACAACCACTAAAAAAAGATATGCGATAAATTTTGAAAGGACATAATGAATGCATGGTACTTTAATACAATGTGTCTTTCGAATGTGGATAAATGCAGACAACGGGGGGAGTGGAGGTCTAAATTTGTGGACGTCCTTAATGGTCGGCCCCTAACGTAACAACTGTCTGTAGTCTAGGGAGAAGTATAAAGAAGTATCACATTTGCTTGCATCATCATCATAACAAGAAGTTTGGAAAATTTGTGGTTTTGCAGAAAAGCTGTAATTGAATAATAATTGTTCTACAAAATACTTGATACGTAGATATAGGTAGACTATATTTTATTTTGTAATGTTTAGGTGGTTTGCAATGTGTTTCAATGGACGGTGCAATCAACAATAGATGAAAGGTTATTTTTGTTACTTATGAAATTTTATAGAGTAAGCAATGAGTCTATAGAATGTTTGTTGACTGGGGATCTCAAGATGAATGGAAACGTTTGTACTCTGTAATGTTATTAACGGTTACAAAAATTATTACCGATGCTTCTATCATCTATTGTCAACAATACCTTCAATGTTTACCTCTTCGTTTCTCTATTCACATTTTGTTCCAAGAACAGAACTCAGACTTTGTTTTATTACCAGATGATAATGAAAGAACATAATAGATAGCAGACCCGTAGCTAGGATTGAAATTTGCGGGATGCTAAGTAGAAAAAATTAATTAAAAAATTAGAGCAAATTTTAGACTAAATGAACCACAAACACAATAAATTCGCGTGTTAAAATTATTGCAATTTTTTTAGCCAAATTTTATGCTTATGGCTTGTTTTATTGTAAATTTCAATAATATCTAGTGTATTGTACATCATCTGTGGGGTGCGTGTGCACCCGCCTCTGGTTACGGGCCTGATAGATAATTACATAACAACGTTTCAACAGTTGGAGTCGTAATGCAGCAATTCAATGGCGTAGTATTTATTTACAGACACGGACAAGTAATATAATATGTTTTCTTCAAATACCTAACTATTATTATCCAGATTTATCGTGTGACATCTGTTTTTAAGATTGTAAGGATATTGTTGATAGTATTGAGTTCTTGTTGCATCATACAAGACTCGAGGTCGTCTTATATTTCCTCCCACTCAACTGAAGCTCCCTTAGATTTTAACTGACTGCGATCATTCAAGGATATGAAACCGGCACATTAAAATATTGTGTAAGATCTTGTCACATTGAATTGCGTGTAGGTAGTAGGTGGGAAGATTTATACCAATTGTTACAACTTCATATATAAATATAAGAAGAATATATATATATAACTTTAACTTTATAGTTTATATTATGTGTTATAATAAATGAAATTCTTCTGTCTCTATGATACGCATATTTTATTTGAGATTTCTGTCATTCAATTTTGCTAGCCGAAATAGACTCTATAGAATTATTATTCCATTGCGCGTCATGGTTTGTAATAATATTTGAGCCCCACCCTGGGGCATAACCTGGAACAATATAGAAGAATCCATGACACACATCTTGCAGAGAATCGTTTTACACATTTAATGAGCTATAGTAACATTGCCTTTAAAAAAATTTGAGTGCACTGCTACTGCGCTCACGCAAATAAATCCAAAAATTGTCTATTTTGAAACACTACTCGAGTCCACTTTACGTCCGTACAATTTTTGTGAAGAAACCAACTTCACAGTTGTTTTGAACATGGAATGACAGACCCATAAAACTTCATACCAATCTACGAAAGTTGATTTCGGACTTTTGTAATAGTTGAAAGAAATTTCTTCCGATTCTTCGTTATACTTTTTGCTTGTTCATAATGGCCGTTTTAGACCTCACGAGGTCTTATGTGCCCGATATGTCTGTCCGTCTGTCTGCCTGTCTGTCTACACGATAACTTGAGTAAAAATTAACTCAGGCACATGAAACTTTTTGTAC
>JABASD010006296.1:0-10495 GCA_019776165.1 Pogonognathellus flavescens
AGTTTCTGGCATAAATGGACAATGTTTGTTATACGAACATATTCTATATACCACAGGTGTGGTGTATAGAGTATGTGTGTTCGTTTAAACATTTAAAACGGACTGGGATATAAAGGACATTTCTATGTGTGAAGAAACTGTGGACGTGTCATAGCATAGCTCTGTTGTTGTTAACCGATATATAATTATAACATAAATATGAATGAATGTCATGCTCACTCTTCTGCAGAATAAAATTGATTAAATATTCAATACATTTTGTACCTGCTTGCTGCTGCGATATGCGATGCCTCTACATATTTAGCTGTACCAGACTAGTCTGTAGTACGTTAAGTGATTCCTTCTGTGCTGGATTCCAGTTTGGGAAACGGCAACAGGGGCATTTTACATAAAGTGCACGATAATTTTCTGTGCTCTTATTTTATAAACTAAGTACTTGCCGTGTATCCATATATTATATTACATTCATCACTATTATGTCGTACATGTACAAGTACCTCCTACAAAGTTACTGAAGTAGTATAAAAGCAAGAATAAGCCACACACAGATATTCAGTTTTACTTTGATTTGAGTATCGCATGTCTTACTCGTACTATTGGAATTGCATTCGTGTAGTAAGCATCCTGGACAAAACTATAGTAGCACGAGGAGGAAATAGCAGAAAAGCCGCACATTATCACCACGAAAGTGTTTCAGGGACTGTTCTGCAAACACATTAACTGTTAACACGATAATCGGCACTTAGTAATAATAGTTGCATATTATACTTGCATTTTATTTTAGTATCGTCTTACAAAATAAATACTCACAATCGTTAAAAACTTAACACAAAGCTTTTGCACTAGTTTAGTCTTCTTTTCGATCGTATCGTGCAAGCAAGTGTAAGTGAACTGGATTGGATAAGCATCTTATAGTCAATTTTAATACATTTACCATTTAGATATACGGTATACCTATGTCAAGGTGTTTACATGTAAACACCTTGGTATATGTATATAAAATATACTAGTTTTCATTTATTGAAGCTCTCTCTCTCAGTCAAGCTCGTTACATCACATTATCACTTACATGTGTGTATATGCTTAAATGCACAATTCATTCATAACTGTTTATACTCGGATCATGCTTAAACTACATTAGTTGAATAAATTACCTCATGTATTTTTCAAACAATTCTATGTAAGCACACTTTATACTTAGGTATGACAGAAGTTAAAAAGAAGGAAAGTAAATGCAAATAATCCGGATGTAGCTATACCATAATTTTATGCATTAAGGTAAACAAATAATTTAACTCTTTTTTCTATTATGTAGTATACTGTATACGTAGTTAGTGTAGTATGTATTAATTGTTAGCTATTTTTTACTGTTGGGTTGTATTTACTAATTGTAAGTAAGGATAGTATTGTATTTTAATGCACATCTTAATTATTTTTTCATTTACAGAAGAATAAACTGGATGTGCTCAACCAATTATTTGCTGTAAGTCTGAATCCGGTATAGGAAGCTGCTGAAAATTGCGAGTATTTATAGTAGAACTGAGATAAACTCAACTGTTGTATTGCTTGAAAATGTCTGTGGATTATGAAGGACCTCTTCCTAAATTCTTAATCTTAGGGGGTAAGTTGAATTTGAATTGTTTCTGTATTTTTTTTGCTTGCAAAGAGTTTGCAAAGTATGTGGAGTGGATGATATGTAATTAAATATGTTCTTGTAATCAGGTTGCGGTTTCATTGGACGACACATGGTAGACTTTCTTCTGCATAAATCTTCATTGATTCATGTTGTGGACAAAACTCCTCCAGAGATTGCTTGGCTAAATGAAAGGCAGGCTGCTAACTTCAGTGACCCGAAAGTCATTTTCCATAGTGCAAATCTCATCACTCAGAGTAATTTAATTATACATTAATTATGAACGAGCTATGTATTGCGATGTTTACTTTACAAGTTCTCTCTGTGCATGAATGCTATTTTCTTATATGCATGAATTGCTATTTTCGGAATAGCTTTCAAAAATGTTTAGGTAACTTACTAATTTTGTATGGGTGGATTAATGTAATTATTTTTACTGTTCTTATTTTGATATTAGGTGGAGCAGAGAAAGCTTTCGATTCCATTGACGATGACATAGACTACATTATCGATTTATCGTGCGAAACGAGAAAAGGTCAATCTGAGCCGGTGTATAAAGATGGCATTTACAAATTGAGTATGAATGTTATCCAATATCTGAGCAAGAAATTCGGGAATCAACTGAAGACATTCGTCGAGTTCTCTACTGGCGCAATATACAGCAATGAAAAAGTAAATAATCTGCAAAATTATTGATAAATTTTATGTAACATTCATTGTGCGCTTACACTTGGTATTATTTTGTCTATTACATTTTCCTTGCATTTCGATTCATGGATTCGTGGACCTGTTATAGTATAAGCATTTTGTTATAAGCTATAGTATTTATTTTTCCTTAATATGCACACAGGCAGTTTTATCTGCAATAAATTCTTTTGCTTTCTTACGATCTCACAATGTCATTAGTAATTAGCTTTTATAAAAATAGAACTTTCATACGTAGGTACTAGGTAGTTTCTTAGACGCAATTTTATTGAATAATGATGTGCTATAAATATTTTGTCGTAATAATTTACTAGACTCCTCACAAAGAGTCTGATAAGGTGGACCAATGGAATTATGAAGCAAAATATAACTACCAAGTGGAACAAGAAATAGGAAAGCATATGAAAAACTACGTCATCATCAGACCGGCAATCGTTTACGGACCAGGAGATCGTAATGGGATCAGTAAGTTCTTTTAACAAAACTTAATACAATTCCGTACACTAACAATAAGCTACAATCTTCGGATAGTGTATGCTTGACGCAAGTACTGCAGGCAGTCTTTGCGTACAAACTTACTATTTACTTCTACACTTGAAATTGACTTTGAGTATCTGCCGTAATCATTTTTAGCTAGATGCAGGATTGATGTTCATCATGTATTATTGTTTACTTGACTTATATGCTTATAATTCCACAATTAATGCAATGATTTTGGGATGCATTGTTTAAAAGTGATGTTGATATAACCAGTGAAATAATTAATGATGACTTTGGATTGCGTTATAGCTCCTAGACTGGTCATTGGGGCAATATACAAGCATATGAAGGAAATGATGAAACTTCCATGGACGGCTGAAATGAAAACTCATACAATTCATGTCGAAGACTTAGTCAAAGCTACTTACTTTTTGTGTCTACACGGAAAACATGGACAGGTACCTGAAGTTTCTTTCATTGATACCATTTACATGCACTTGTAAGTAAATTATCACTTCGATTCCTACTAAATGTAACGTTTTGCCAGTCAATCTCAACTCACTTTTATTTTATTGCGACAAGGTTTACAATGTCGTAGACGAAGGAAATACAACGCAAGGAAGTGTCACTGAATTAATCAGCGATATCTTTGACATAAATCACGATTATTGGGGGACCGCTTTAACTACATTGGCAAAGGTTAATAATTCACACTCACTTATAGTTAAGAAATCTCACATCATTGAATTGTTTATTTACGAAGAAGTTTGTTGCTTTTAGTTCGACATGAATGATGTCATCGATGAAATCAATGACAAGCACATGGGACCTTGGGCTGATTTATGTGCGGAAAATGGAATCGCAAATACTCCATTGTCTCCGTACATTCATTCAGACACTCTATCAAAACGCCACATTTCTCTTGACGGAAAAAAGCTCAGTGAAGCTGGATTTAAAGAGTTAAAATATCCAGTCATGACCAAAGAATTGCTATTGGAAGTCATAGAAGACTTCGTCAAGCTTAACCTATTCCCAAAGTCTCTGTTAGAGTCTTAAAGTACTCAAATTGTGGAAATGATGTTTTGTGCATGGTCCAACTTGAATTTAAGCAAGAGTCAATTACTCAATTAGCACGTGGATAACGAGATTAATCATACCTAGTAACTTATTGTTAATCCATCCCTGATTCAAGAGCTCCTTGTACAGTTTGTACAAATTCTGTCAACATAAACTACGCTTTCACATCCTTATACCTATAATAATGTCTTGCTATATACAAAAGTAGGAGACTGAAGTCTTACTTCTTAAGCCCTGACCCTTTACAACCTTACTGCACCACATTACAATTACCTATACCTAAAAAAGTTAGCTTCTCTTTTAATAGGTAGATTACAGTTCAAACGGTATAAAACTGGCTAAACACCCCTGCTGTAGAACATATATAGATTTCGGCAATGTCAAGTTAACACAAATCAAACTCAGATTACAAAATACCATGCCGTTCTTATATAAAATATCTTGATACTCTTTTCAAAATCAAAGCTATATTGATACATTGATTTTGATTGATGATTTTCTTACTGATACGTGAAACAAACTAACCAAAGACGCACAGCAAATTCTCAAACCCTCCTACATTACAAGCCTTTCTCTATTACATGTGAGTATTTTTCTGAACTTCGTAGGACAGAAAATGTAGAAAGTTCCAAATGTAAACAAAAATTGTCTGATATACTCTTAAATGGAGAAGTGTTAGTAGTGCATGCAAATATTATGTCGATATATTTAATACTTTGTACATCTTTTCCTTCATGTAATTAGACCTTTAATGTATTTAGTACGGATGCAGAAGTGAAAATAAACTAAAAGTAAGTATTCAGCTTATATACAAACTATGTACTAATGTAATATCCCATATACTGTATGTCTTATAATATATGTACAACTTGGATGTAATTTAGGGTAACTCCTCATTTAGGGGATCTACAAGAAAGTTGATTTTTGAGTCTATTTGACTCGCTTTGCCGGTGACGACAATGGTCACGAATCTTTATCTATGTAAATAATTAACAATGATAATTATATTAATAGCATTGCCATATTAGATTAATTTAGAAATTGTTCTACATCTCAATGAACACAAACTGATTAATAAGAAACAATTAGTATAATGAAATATATTGTACTCTCACAATTTATCTACATGTAGATTTGTCTATTTGTACTTAGGGTGTAAAAAAGTTAACCTATCAGCAATTAACAGCGCTGAATTTTCAACAGTAGTGAAAGCTATTGGTTATTAATTGATAGAGATTGTATGTTGAATAGATTAGAATAATTAGAATAATTGTAATTTAGTCCCATAGTACAACTGGAGTATTTCAACTTGAACGATACAAGTAGGTGCTTATCTAATTAAGAAATATCATTGCCTGCATGGTTCCACCCAGGAAAAGTGCAACTGCTAAATTTCTATCCGTATTTATTATTATACGTATAGTAATTCAGTCATTTTTGTGGGTGTGAAGTATGTATTCAGGTAAACATACTATAAAAGTTAATAATTACAATCTTATTCACATAAAAACCTACCTGTACAATTTACCAGTCTAAGAGTAGTAGTAGGTGCTATAATGCTATCGACTATTCCATTGTGCTATAAGTATTATAAAATGAAAAATAAATCTTGCCGAGAATTCATGAATGGCTGAAATTGGTTGATGTTTTAACCAAAACGATATTTCATTTTGATCTCTATGTTTTATTTTAGCATACCAATTAAATTACCCATCATATGTATCACATAAATATCTATATACAAGTATACAACTAGTATTTTAGTACGAAGAATAGAATTTAGAAGAACTATTTTTTATAGCGATTCCTAATGCTTCTTCTTTTCGTTGTTATTTTATATATTTCATTGTAACGTACACCTACTATGATCTACGATTTTACAAGTATAATTTTATCATATACATATCATATTAAGGTTTAGGAGTCCACTATGCATTACCGCATCGTGACAAAATTCGAGTTCACCTTTACATAGGATAATATGCAAGCTCTTTGCTATCACTAACAGTGAAGTGCAGGTTAAATCATAATTCACAAAGTTGCAGTTGTTTGATGACAATCTGTACTACTCTGTTGGAGGATACGTCTGATTATAAGTAGTACCTATACTGTTCTTACAGTGCACTGTCATTTTGCTTCTACAAAGGTGTCTAGTCTATCTATGTGAGCATAAATAAACTTGCTTCAAATATTATTTTCATTTCGCCGTGTTGAAAGCAGAAAGGCTGGAAAGATAAATTAATTAACGAGGTATGACGCAAAATAATATTATCAACAATAATAATTGAGGTAAGAAGTTGTGATGTGAATGACTGTAACTTCCGTTGAGTTATAGAGCATTCAAGAAACTTTGCAATTTCAATTAATCTTGGCTCTTCTGAGGGTCTTGATTAAATTGGAACTCTACTACTTTACATTATTATCCAAACATCTAGTATACTAGGTATATTTATCATATTATACTTACGTCTGTTATATTACTGCAGGTATCATTTCTGTGAAATGTTAGCTCGTGGCGTGGGTAGGTGTATAGTTTAGGAATAGAGTTACAGGAGAGAAGGTACCTGTGTATTTATGCTGTAGACAAGGACAAGACGCATACTTGTCTAAGAATCTATATCATACTAAAAGGTTCATTTCATTCAGGGCGACATTATTGGCGAGGTACTTTCACTTAGTTACTTTCTTCATCTTCAGCTTTCATATCATTCAGTTTGCTTTCAGCGTAACACTCTACCGCAAACTTTTCAGCGCTACGCTAATGCAAAAGTCTACAAAAGTAATTTACTTTACTGACAGACAAACAGAAGCAGAAATGTATCTGGCACTGCCACGCGTAGCTCACATAGAAATATACATTAGCTGCTTATGTATATACTTCATACAGATACAGTAGTCTGAATCTGATATAGAGCAACCAACATCAATGTCCCAACTCAACCCCAACGCAATGATAGCGTTAGTTTATTTAACTCACTCAAAGAAGCAAAGTCTTTCCTCTTCCCACACAATAGCTTATATTTAGGTACATATCATCCATCTTACCAATTCCTAGAGTTTACTCCTACATAATATGTACTCTGATTACTAGCAAATTGTTTGAATATAATATCTTCTCAGATGGCACATATACTCATTATGCAAAACCAGACGCATAAATATACAAATCATTGTTATATGTTGTTAGAATGAACTAGAAGAAAGACATGTCACACTTGTTACAATATATAAAACACAAACTATCATATACTACCACTCTTAAGTTATAGTTGTAAGTTGTAAGTATTCCAGTTGCCCCAGTTTTAAGATTTACCTGTTTTTTCGAAAGTCCTTACTTCAGTGTTCTTGTATTTCAGGTATAAATGACTGCTAAGAAAGTAATGGATTATAAGTAAATGGGTATGCCATTTTAAAGAATCTCATCTCAATTTTCATCGAATACTGTGTAAAAACATTGCAGATGAATGATTGCACTATTACTCTACTCTAGTCTAGACCTGCAGCTCGAAAATTTTACATTGACAAAATAGGCTTGGCATACTCAGACGTAGAACTCCATTCGTATTCATATGGTAAGTACAGATTGTAGACTAAAATGAAATGTATAGCCTGTAACAGTGCAGTACTCTGATTTTGAAGATTATACTCATTATAATCTATGAAGATAATTGTGAAATGAGAAAGTGTGAAATTGTTCAATATTCAGAAAAAGGGAAAACTCACCTGTGTAGACATTCCAGAATGCAATATAGTTTCTTTTTTAACATATCTATCCGACTTAACGACTATTTATTAACTTACCTGCCCGAAAGAATGCTAAACTACACATTGTAAATCGTGAATGCGCATTGTAAAGTGAAGAAGGATGTTGATGCGTTATAAATATTTATGTGCACAAATATTTATAACGCATCAACATCCTTCTTCTAAGGCCAAGTCATTACTTCCTACAATCTAACTTGGTAAACTGCACAAAAACATTGGGAAAGCTAATTTTGCTCTCGCTAGTGCAAAAGTTAACACATGATGCTAATGAAAGTAGGAAACTTGATTAATTATGTTAAAATTCTTGCAAAACCCAGTTCAGAAAGTTTATTTTAATATTTTTGTTGTGTTTGTCTCAACTTATGCAGCTACTAAATAGAAAACCAACATGCTTTTGAGCGTATTGTAGAGTAGATGCTAATGTTCATTTTGTAAATTAATGAGAAGATGCAGAGGGATACAAAGGTAGCGAGGCACTGAGATAAAGTGTAATCTTTTTGGTTGGGTCGAAAAGGCGTCCACCTGTCTTGTTCACATGCTTTGGTCTTCTGGCTGCAAAGCCTCATTTCAGTACTTCAGCTTACCTTTTGCACTTACTGCCTGTAGTTGTCTCACTCATCTAACAATAATCATCGTCGATGGCAGTGTAATGCTTGCTCTGCTGTCAGGTACATGCTGGCCAACATAATATAAAAGTATACCTACGGAAATATTGAGCCAAGCTCGTACTGAAATGCATACAATGCTCTTTACCATGCAAAAGAGCATACACTTTTATGAGATTAACATTTAATTAACGCTATGGTATTTCCTTGTGTATTTATGAACTTGCGAACGTGTGCATTATGCAAATACAGAAATTATATTTTATACACAAAGCAAAAGGTATGTGTGTAGAATGTGCAATGTTCGGTACTAATGGAACTTTACGACTGACTCTAAATTATTGTGTAAAAAGACACTACCTATATATCAAACCACAACTTGTTTAAAACATAATATAAGAAATTTACTTAATCTGGGATATTGGAGACAATTATACAACTTTTTCCGTTGCAACTTACGCCGTTTTCTTTATGAGAATTGAATCTATCTGTAATTATACTGTATGAGAAAGATAACCTTTCTAAATCTGTAAAAATGGGACGTTGCAACAAGGAGGAATATTATTTGGTGTCATTTCACTTCTCTTGTTGTAATGTTTGCCTTCTGAGCGAAAGAAATGCATTATTCATAGGGGAGGAGAGTTTTCCCTAATAATACAATGCGCCCGAGTTGTGTCGGTGTCAGACAAAAAGTTGAGCTTTGTACATTGGCAAAGCTGACTTCTGGAAAAGCTGGTAAGTCAAACCCTCCGAAGCTCATTGGCTATCCATCTACTTTCTCTAATGCGTTCCTTTTCGACAAGAGGAAGGCGTTACTCAGCCCAACAGACTAAAATCCGAAAATACTATATGCCGCAGTGCGAACTGTTCTTGTACAATGTGAGACTTTCCGACACTTTCACTTTCTTAATCATGAACTTATTTTATACAAATTAAATATTATAAGTATACGTTTCTACACTTGGTTTTATACGACTTTGAAAAGTAAAGGCAATACAAGCTTTTTACAGTGTGTGTGGATGAAATCGGAATGTATGGAGTTTTCATTGTTAAGATATTGTGTCCACGTTTATAATTTTTACTGTGATATTTAAAAGTTGGTATAATATGGCTGCTTTATAAAACACGAAGAAGTCTTGGCATCAAAAGTGAATGAGCAGTGGGTGACATATTAATGAAGAAATAGAAAGGAAAGACGATGAAAGAGGGTAATCTATTTTAGTCTGGTTGGGGTCGAAAAGGCGTCCATCTGGGAAGTTCTCATGGATGGCTTGGTTTTCTGCTCTTTGCCCTTTAGTAGCTAAAGCTATACGAAACAAGAGTTTATATTCTATTTCGTGTATATGTGCTTTACTCTCTTTATATAAACATACGTAGTGTGACTGGAAATATACGGTTAGTGGTACTGAGTGTGTACAATGTAGTCAAGTCGTAGATGATGCTGAGAAATCTAATGGGTTGGATACATGAGAGAGTCTAACATTCATACTCTCCTGCAGAATATGCTTTTCAGTACTCCAGCATAAAGTTGGGTTTCGGCTTTGCTCACAGAAATAGTAGAAAAGCCAATCTTACCAACTAACAATAAGATCACACATAAGGAGCGTTAACTCTGAAAGCGAAGTTTGTACAGACCAGCAGGAGTTGAAAACTTGGATAGTGACAAACAGCGTGACAAAGTGACCACGATTACAACCACAATGGCTGTGGCATTGCTCAAGATGATAATAATGCACACAGGCCTCTTAGCTTGACTGCACTATATTTACTGCAGCATATTTTATATTCTTCTGCCACACTACCACCACCATACACTCTTAAGTCGAAAAACTCACATGTATCACATCATCACTACATATTATCTCACAAAGCTAAAGACATAAAATACTTTCGGCAAAAATGTTTGCTGAAGGAACATCTTGACAAAGTTCTCATCGTTCTTACACATACAAATTCTTCATACAGTATATTAAAGCAGAACTACATATGAAAACAAGAATAAAAGATGGGTTTAAGATTACCTATTTTAATTAATGATTACATTACAGAGTTTCAAGAATGAAAAGATTACTATTCAGTTTTGGAATCATATTTGGTTCATACTTACTTGTCTTACCTATTCATATTACGCAGAGTGATCAAAATCATAGCAATCAATACGTGTTATTAATTGCATAATGTATAAGATTAAAATGATCTTTAAACTTTTTGTAAATGAATAAATTTTAGT
>JABASD010006297.1:0-10493 GCA_019776165.1 Pogonognathellus flavescens
TATTGTGCTTACGGACAGACGGACGGACGGACAGACAGACGGACACACGGACAGACCGAAATTATACAAACAACTGACGTTGTTTAATAAATGGGTGATGATTTATCCCTTTTGCCTTTGGGATAAATATTCAAATGGGAGCCAATTGCAATTTTGTTTTTGTAAGTTGTAGATGAATATTAGACATGACAATTATCCGATATGGCTGGCTCTAGTTTTTGGAGGCTATTATTCTCAAGCACATAAACCTGCAATTAACAAGGCGTATTGCATGAACAACTTTAAAAAATACGCAACAACCTTCCTTAATTTTATGTCATTTCGGACCAATATTTTAAAACTGATCTTAAAATATTCATACTTACATTATTGAAAATTTTTGTTTCGCAGAAAGCTTGCGAACTTTCGTGTGATAAAATTATAAAACTAGTCACATATGATAAAATAGAAATTCATTTTATTGCATAAATTAATTGGTCTACACCACTTTCTATAAATATTAATCGAATAAATATCATTTTATAATCAGATTTCATATCTCAGTTTATATTAGTATGACAGGTGGCTGGTCATGAAAATGGGAGTTCATCTGTGACCTTCTGACCTTGTTTATGAACAAATCATTTATTTCATCAGTTTAATAATACCAAGAATTATTCGTTAGGTAATAGAAAATTTATGCCATAAATTAATAATTCTTTACTTGGAAGTCATAAATATTTTTTGTAAGCCATAATTATATTAATTATATAAATATGCAAGTATTTAGATTAATTTTTGCTTTTATGCTACATTAATAAAGATATTATGTAATTTAATAATGAAAAATGCATTAGCGTTGCATTTTGATTTGGTTAACATTATAAAAGCATAAATCAGCCGGTCTAAGGTCTACAATAAAGCAGACTTCGATGTTACTTTGAGACGTCACTTTATTGCAAACTGGAGATGGAGCCGAAAGCTTACTTGGTGAGATTTATTTTATTTTCGACATTTTTATGCATATTATACATTCAGACAGTGTGCTAATATTTTTATTATTTTTCGCAGTTTTTGCTGTTAGTCTTAGGAACCGGTAAATATTCATTTCTTAAAATTTAGCTTTGTACACCTTATTAAATACATCAACCAATTAGTTTAGTCAAGTTCTGCAAAAAGAGTTTTATTTCAATTGCTGTATCCAACACCTTCAAGATTTTTCGTAATTAACTAATGATTTATTGAAATTAACGTCAACTTCGTTATTTTTCAGAAATTCGGTTTAAAGCTGAAGCGATGACAAACAAAACATCGCGAGCTGGCATTTCAGAGTTTAAATGTTTAGGTCCGGGATGGTATCCTGACCCGGTGAATCCCAGTACTTATTACGTATGCTATTTAAATTCAAACAATGAATACAATTACTATCAATATGAGTGTCCAGCAGGGCAATGTTTCAGTGCTGAAACTCGTGTGTGCTCAGTTGCCACTTGCAATAATTCTCCATCTCCGGAATTTCAATGTAAGATACAAATAAAAAGTATATTGTAGAACAAATTAACCCAATTATTTTTTCAAGGAACCGCAAATTGGAAATATGATCAGTAAAAACTTGTGAATCTAGTAATTGTAAATAAAATTCATACAAATTAGCGTAAATATTCCAATAAATATTATTTAAAATATTTATTTCACTTGGGTTTTGGCCATGAACAGGTTTGAAGCAAAACTTGGCTGAAAATGCAGAATTGCAATGTCTGGATGAAACGCTGATACTTCTACGGAAATCTCTGAATGAATTCATCGATGCATCAGCAACACGTGGTGCACCTTTTAACAACTACAGACTCTCTTTAAGAGATATCCATCTTCAAATGAGAACAAATTACGGTCAACTAATTCAGTCAGTCGGGCAGAACATCTACCCACTTATAGTTGCATCAGATTCGGACACACCCGATCTTTCAGGAGTTGGCGGGGCCTACAGGTTATACCACAGAAATGGAACAATGCAGGTTAAACTTCATTTAAATTTTATAATGCACTGCAAAATTCCATAACTAAATTAATGTGAAATTCAAGGACGTACTAACAGGGGGCACTGGGGGCACGTGCCCCCCCCCCCCAAATTCCAGGGAAAAGGCAAAAAATGTCTAACATATAGCAAAAAATCACCAAATTTTCTTTTGGCTTCTTTTAACCTCAATTTGCTATAATTTTTCGCGCTTGCACTAAATTTATTGTGCCCCCACAAAATAGAAATCCTGTGTACGTCCTTGGTGAAGTGCATCTAATTAAATAATTTTATATTAATAAAAAAGAAATTTCTTTATTGGTATAAAAATACAATTTAACTTTAAATTAAGAGAAATTTCTAAAATCACATTAATTTTTTCCAGAGGATAGTTCCTGTTCCCGCCGACTTTGAAATGCATAAATGTTTGAGCCACATAGTTCTTGGAGTTTTCGCAACGATTTCGCCATACTTTCGCAGTCCTAATTCTATCGGTTGGAAGCCTGCTGTTCGCGTTTTGCAGCAAAAGGTAAAAGATGCAATTTACGCATTGCCGCTTGTGAATGACGCTGAATTGTCATTGGAAGAAAAAAGCCATGCGTTGGAAATCCTGACATTATCGGATACTTACCTGGAAAATTGTTTGCAATCAAATTCCGTGAATTATGAACGTTACCAACAATTCGCCACAACTCTTGCTCCCTTGATTGACATAAGTATGGCCAAAGCCGCCAAGGCGCATGCGTCACACACAATTCCTGCTCTTTTGAAATGGAAGCAAGAACTGGGAGACGATTGGGAAAATGTGTATGTTATCATCCCCACTGTGTGGCCAGTTTCAAAAATAAATATTCGATTTCAAATGTTCCAAATGGTGATGAGTTTTGAGCAAATCAAAAGAAACGTTTTGATCGTGGAAGGAGCGAGAGGCGAAGACGATGCGAGAACAACTCTTGGAAGAATCGTCGCAGACAGAGCCTTGGCTCAATTGGTCTTCGGCAATTTGGACGAGACAAGCATGAGAGATCACACCTTCTCATTGTCCACAAGGCGGGATTTGTTGTCCACTGAGGTTGATCAAGCTATCAAAAATTATTGCGAAAATGAACTGCCCGTTGAAGAAGAAAGATGTCCAGTCCAAAAAATGTTTGCGTCAATGCTTAGGACCGTGTAATGTAAACTATTATTATAATTGACACTGTAATTTCACAATTGGAAAAGAGCTGACAATATTTACAAAAAATAAATTATTTATTCACGGATGAACAAGAGTAAATAAATGGTGACATATTACATTGACAAAAATAAATAATTTAAAATGTGCTGAATTATATTCCAACAATAATAATAGGAATCAAACCAACATTTTAAGCAAAATCCATTATAAAATCCCAAAATTTGCAAACAAAATTTTTGCATGAAATTTTATGAGCAGTCAAACCAAACCGGAAAAAACGGGGTTAATCATTTTCATCTCTTTCACCTCGAATTTAGTATACCTACCCAAGAACAATACCATTATAATAAACCAAATCAACCAATCATACGGCTTATTACAGGAATTTTTGATTGAAAATCACAAATATAATTATAGCAAAAATAAACCCATAATTTTTTAACTTAATGCAAAACATCGCAATTCGGAAGCTTATATTATTAAATGTGAATGTTGCAAGCATTTTATTCTACAAGTTGTGAGACTCCTTTATGTCAGTTACTACTATACTAACTATGTAGTTAACTTATCTTTATATATTAACTTCGCTTCACCAGTATATGCAACTTGCATGCATGGACAAAACGAAGTGTACTCAATTAAGTTTATACATGAACTTACCTTGAATTGTAATGTAATAATATAATGCTTGAAAACGTTCAAACATTTGACAGTCATTTCATAACCGTCCTTGAATATTCAAAATGTGCAAAATTCAATGTCAACAGCTGCATGGAATTTACAATTGAAAAATACGATTCTGTCGAAAATTATAATATGCATGGTTCATTCCACGAAAATTGAACGGCTACAACAGTAAAGAAATGAAACAAATGTGCAACAATTATTGCCAACATCTGATGTTATTCAGTACCAACAGTTATTCAGTATTCAGGATTAAACCACTTTATATATAAAAGCATTCAACAAATATTAAAAAATGGTGCATAGTTGATAGTTGAGGTCTGTTTGAGGTTGATCTATTGTGGAAGAATCTACATAAAATATTATCATCAAATAATGTATTATATATATATGCACATATTATTATAGGAACCTAGTAAATAACATCATTATAAGGCAGAGAAGAATGACGTAAATGCATATTAAGTTAAAAATGAAATAATTTAGAAATAAGTTCATGCCTCACAAAAGAATCAAAATAAATTCATCGCAATGCAACGAATAATGAATTTACTATGGACTAATTTGCTTTTTTTTTTAATTTTTGGGCGAAAATCCAAAGTATAACTATAATAAAAATAAACCTATATTTTTCACTCAATACAAAACTTTACATTAAACATTCCCTAGAAGGGTTCCTTATCAATTGCAATGTTTTAATTGTCAATTGTAATTTCTACAAACTAGGGCGTATTTAGGATTTGTAAATGGAATTTAGGAATATATATAGGCTTATTTTGCTTGTTAAAAGCAATTGAATTATCTATATACGTAAAGATTTAAGCGAAAAAGTTTTTAAATCAGAGCACATTTTTTTACTTGAATCAAAACTTCAATAAAAGAAATTGGATGCTTTTCAAATAATATTTAATGCGAAATGTGAGGATATTTAATCATGGTACACTCAATTATCCGAACAGCTCAGACAGAAATCGATTGATTTTCAAATGGCATTTCAAATTACATTGGAGAGCCAATTTCATATGCTTTTTAGTTACTGTTTATACAACTGCTCAATTGACACAACCCTTTGGAATTCAATATAATTGAGACCTAACCTAACCTAACAAATAGTTTGAATGATTGCTGACGTCATGCAACTGTATAAATACGCGGAACTAGCAGAAACACGAGAACCAGTTTAGCATTTGTATCCGTCCGATTGGTTTCCATTTACGAGATCAGCTGGTCCATTTCTGATTTCATTTTTTTCTAAAATGAGCTCTCTACTGAATCTTTTCTTTTTTGCTTTAATGGCATGTGTCGCTTCAGACGAGGACAAAATTGGTATAGTATGAATTCATCATTAACAATTGAAAAATATTAAAAGATAAATTCATCTTTAAGGAAACGATTAAAAACATTTAATTTTTTTAGGTTTCTCCTTCGTCGGATATCTGCCACCTGAAGATAATTCTCAGCTAAGTGCGTTCAGTACGGTTCTGTCACAGGGCACTTCGTATTATTTTAGCAGCACACCTGTAAGTATTTTTAAAGTACGATTAATAATAAATTTTCCTTTAGTTTCTGATTAATTTTATCAATTTTTTCAGACGACATGGTCAAATGCTTGGTTTACATGCTCACAAGTTATGAACGGAAAACTCCTGTCCGTTGAAACTCCGACTGAACTTAATTTCGTGAAGGACTTGATGATAAGGGAAAACAGACGTAAGTTATAAACTGATTCAGATTTTCAGTCATACAGTTTATATTCAAATTTGTTGAGGTTTATGTAAGTCCGTTATTTCGTTGCTTCCATAAAATACTCGTACTTACAGCGAACAGCTCCGTAATGGGCTTAAAAATATTGCATTAAAATTTAATTATATAAGGAAATTTCCAGACCGAAATTTTTCTCTGCAGTAACTTAGTAGCAACATAATAAGTGAATTGAGAAGGCTGATTAATATTCACCACCAAATGAAATAAATATTTTGTATATTATTTTAATTTTAGAATCGGTGTGGACGTCTGGGGCTTATGACCCTTCTAACCGCCAGTGGAGATGGGCTTCAACGGGACAAAACATCGTTTACGGATCATGGGGTCCTGGACAGCCTAGAGGAGTAGATTCGAAATTGCGCGTTTTGGTCATGAATGACCTGTTCAGTAACTTATGGATCACTGCAAATGCTGATGACCCTCATTATTCAATTTGTGAAGTGAGGTATTAATCAGCTTGTTAAAATTGACCCAAGAAAATTACAAATAAAATAATATTGCCTGAACTATCAAACAAATTCGTTTTCCTGACTCGACATCATATCAAAATATTATACTTTGTGTGCTAAACAAGCAAATTGAACATATCCTTAATCGTTTTGCTTCTTATTCTTGATGAAATAAAATCACACTGCGTACATTTACATTTGCAATAATCAAAGTGAATGATTTTTTGTAGTTTCGATGGTTTAGACCGCAATAATTCACTTCGTGCTTAGGTTCTTCTGTAATAGTGAACGTGTGACAATAGTTAACATTATCCCGTCTCAGTGGACTTCCGGCGACTCATATAATATCAATCAAACTTCCGCGTTCTTACACGTGTTCTCGTTTAATTTTCTATTAATTTTACTTGATAATGGCTCTTTATTTCTTTATATAGATTAATCAGTACCCAAAGCTAGGTAAAGTTGCATTAAATCATTGCACCGTGAAGAGTCATTCATATTGCGATGGCAAAATTTTGCAATAAATTTCCGATTAATTAATTAAGGTGCTATCGGAAAAAGTATCGAAAAGTTTAATTCTAACAACATGACTAGTTTTACTCAAAGTAAACAATATTCTGCTGTTTTATTTTATTTTTATTCTCCGTTTCTAGTCAATAAGGAATAAAATGACAAAAATTTGACAAATCACATTGTAGTAAAAAACATCCACTTAAATGGATACCAGCGCCGGTAAGGTAAATGCGTGTCTTACCCTTGTGCGTCTCAAAACTGTGTGAATGTTAATTTTAAATACGTTGTAAAAGAAGGAAACATGCAACAAAAAGTGGAATATATGATAAAAACTGAGCCACGATTAACAAAGCCTTGAGGTAATTAAACAAACTCGATCGAGATTACTCGTGCAAAACAATTGCTATACACGAGACCTTCGCCAGGATTCTGGGTAGTTACGGCTCGCTGACATTACAATTTTTCTTGTTACTTTTTCACTTGCGATAACGAACAAACTTTTCTGTCCCACAATTCTGTTTTTTAATATCGGAAGGGTTTAGGTTGCTCCATCTTTTTACTTGATTTACGCAATCTGCAAAATTTGAATAGAATAAGCACATTTACTATTTACCCCATGATGATGTGAATCAATATTGTGTTCTGCTGTTTGAGATAATAAGATTGTTATACCGTTTGAAATCCACCCAACCACGGCTAGGCAGGTAGATATGGGCATACGTCAGATTTTCATGCTTAGCAATGGCTTCCAACGATATTTCAGTCAAAAGCTACAGTCAATGTTCAGAATAGCATACTGCATTATAACAATATATGAAGGACTCAGGTCGGGTAAATAAACAAGCGAACAATTATTAATGTAGGACACGTTATGCGTATTGTAGAATATAAAGGGATATAAAAATCAGGAAACAGTTTTCTCATGTAATGGGTTTTTTGGGTATTTGGTTTTATACAGCCCGAAAAAAGCAGTCATTTCAAATCTAACTGCCTTTACCATATTATTTCCTTAATTTTTTCTTTTAGTAGCAAACTAAATTTTTTTTAATGAATATTAGATTTATTATTCACATCTCATGACAAAAATTAACCATATTTTATAGGGATTTACGCAAACAAACTATCTGTATCTTATTTATATTTAATCGCTATCTAAGGTGAATTTTTTTAATTTTCGGCCACGCAAAACCTACCCACACCCAAAACAACCATACCCAGGGTTTTTCGTTTCCTGATAAAATACTACTTAAGTTAAAAGTAAAAGAAGTGCTCAGTATAGTCTATATAGAAATAATAATAGTAATAGTAATATAAGAATTACTCACTCCAAGAAAGGAAGCCAAGCGTAGCTTATGCAAATGTTCACATTGCATCAATCCAAATACGACAGAAACATTGGTAATGGAATTCGACTCTAAATTCAAGGTATGTAAATCTATAAAAAAATAAATTGAATATTACATTCACTTTTTACATGTGGTTATATATGGAAAGATTAAAAAGATGAACGAGAAGGAATACAAATTTTAATTAAAGCTTTTCTGTTGTCAAAGGAGGAATATAACAACTGTGCAATCACATTTTGAAGATAAGCTGATTATAATGCCATACGTGAAGGAATAAGTTGCAATAATAATAAACAAAGCAACGTTAAACGATTTCCTTGTTTTACATTGAACGAGTTGACTCACTTTTTAAATTTCCAATGTAGGAGTACTGTCTAAAGCATTTGGCATATTTGGCAAATCCAGCAAAGCTTTCTGCGTCAGTCAACTGTTTGGAAATCTTGTCTGGAATTCCGCTAATTCCTTCGTCTGTGATGCTATCGCCCTTAATATCCAAATCTTCCAACGCAGGAAGTCCTTCGTAAACAGCTCGCAGAATTTCATTGCTCGCCTCTGTTAAATGCAGCTTTGTTAACGTCGCAAAACATTCTTCCACCTTTTTCATCACTAAAGTATTCAACGACCCTCTACAGGAGTCAACATCCAATGCTGTCAAATTTGTTGGAAAATTTTGATGTGGTATCACTTCAGCCAAATCACTTTTTCTTAATTCCAATGTATGCAGTTCAGGAAGATTGCCCAAAAGATCCAGAGAGCCATGGAAATTCGTAAGAGAGAGAAAGTTCAAAACTTTCATGGGAACTACAAATCTAAAGAGATGTATTTTCAAATCATCCTGCGGAAATTCCAAATGTAATTTCTTCAGGGTCTTGCAGAAATTAATAAGAAACTGTTGTAAAATCTCAGTGTCAACATTTGACTTTAATTCAATGAAGGCAACTTCCAACGGAAACGAGCTTTTCAGCAAAGCGGACATTCGATCATTGTCCAAAGGAGCCATGAATTCCAAATGAGTTATGTGTCTCAATTTCGATGGGGCAACAGACAAAATGCTTTGAGTTAAAATTTCAGCCAAAATTGGACTGGTTTGCCTCGCTAAATCTTCAGAGGATAATTTTCTGAGGTTGGGTGCTGCTGACAGAATATCCCGAACAACGAGCTCCACATTTTTGACTGAAGATTCATAAGATAGGATGTCCACAGTTAGATTTCTCAAATGATTCAGTTCAAATGGTTTGCTTTCGTATGAAAGACCTTCTCCAAATACGCCACTGAAGGTCAGATCTAGGTTTACAAGATTTGGAACATTATTTTCCAGCACTTTTCTTAGCGATACGACTCCAAAGTATTCTCTTTCCAAACTCAAATGTAGAAATGTGATATGAGGACCGAAAATACTGAAAAACGTATCCAGAGCCTCCGGGTGTCTTTGTTCTGCCTTCAATTCCCTTAAAGTGCAGTAGCTGAACTCGTAAGATGAGTGTGGGAAATCTTTGGTTCGTTGGTAATGGCTGACGTAGGAGAACAGGGAATTGACACTGCTGAATTCTATCACACGATTTTGTCTCATCAGTGCACAAGCTGCCTTATTCCATGTCATGTTTACCAGTCGGAATTTGTTCATCTCTTTCATTGACAAATTGATCAATACTTTGGATAAAACCTGCAAATAAAAAATGGAAATAATTATGAAGATTTGAAATAAGAAGGCGTATTATGAATGAATGAATGAATGAAAGGAACAGTTGCCTTTGGAATAGTAAGTGGGTTCACAGGGGCTGGCTGTGCTCTTTTTCTCCACGAAAATGGCATTATTGCAAGAGGTGTTTTGTACAAGAAAGATAATAATAATATGTGGATTTATTGGCACTTGAACTCTTGTTAGACTGATGAGTAAATGTAGACTGCCGTGAAAAATAAAAGAGTTCAGAGATCACATCAGCCAGAGTTAATAAGCATCAGTAGGATAAACAGATGGCACGGAACATGTGTGTGTACAAGTCGTTAATCCTCAAAATGAACTGTTACAATTATAGCAAATATAATCAAGTACCGCCAGTCAAATTAAAATATCTAAACTGAATTTTTCAAACCACTTTTGTAAAATGTCACCAAAAACTACTAACCCGGTTTATCTCCACCACTAATAAAACGATCCATTCCCACTACTACTTTTGTGCACAGACATCGGACAGGCAGACAGTCAATATATCCATTCCTATAAAGTACCTAACGGTACTTGCAAAAAATATTTTAGGTGCTGAAGAAAGATTTTCTGTCCCACAATAGTCAACTAAACTTACACTATAACCACCCCACTATAATATTATGTGCATTAATCATATAATAGAAAATTAAACGAGGACTTACGTGTAAGGACGAAGTTTGATTGATATTATATGAGTCGCCGGAAGTCCACCGAGACGGGATAATGTTAACTATTGTAGATCTGTGATATACCGCAGAGACACCCATATTCCAAAGTCTAAAACACTAAAAACTCTCCTTCTCTCTCTCCATTACCAACTCATAACCCTTCAGTACTTTAAAGCAAACAAAACACCCCG